>ML783767.1:1049919-1084849 GCA_009831015.1 Picea engelmannii
TAGGTTTGCCTCTCCAAGTATAAATAGATCCCTCTCCTCACTCCCAACTCACCAATCTTTGAGCTAAAGTTACTATGCTGAAATCTCTCTTCACTTCCATCTTCTTGCTCTTGCCATCTTGCCATTTCACTCATTGCTCTTGAGAGTTTTGAGCAAGTATTTCTCCAACACTCTCATATTGGAATAAAAAAGCTTTGGAGGATCATTGAAGCATCTAAGAGTATTCTAGTTGTCTTCATACATATGAGGTGATGTTGTATGGTTTATTGTTTTTATGTGTTGTTGAATAGATCAATGGTAAAGTATTTTACTTGAGTAGGATAGCAAAGAGTATTATTGCTAGCTTATGCTTGTTGGGTAGTCTTGGATTTGTAAGTATTTATTATTCTTGTCTATTCAATATAGCTATCTATTCCATGCTTCACATATTGTTTTAAGTTTTGCAGGTTGCTTCAAAGGATTCATTGGGATAGCATCGAGAGGAGCCTACCCTTGAAACCTTCTCACACTCCTTGTTTTTCTTGATCCATTTTATTTGCTGCATCCATTTCCATTTGTATTTCAATTTCTAACACTCATAGATAGGTCAAATATCAACTTTTCATTTTCAGATTTTTGTATGTAAAAAATTTTGTGTAAAAACAGAAATTTTTTTACAGTTTGGGTGTGTTTTGCAGCATTTCCAGCAAGCATTTGTTTGTTGTTTTTTGCAGGTTCTTACCAGATCTAAGGGGAGATGCTGCTCAAAACTACTTAGAAGACTTCCCAAATAGCCATTTCTTGGTTGGGTAACTATTTCCCAATCTTTTCCCTTCAAATTCCAAGTTCTCTTTCATTTTTTTCATTCTTTTTGGATCCATAATCATAACTAACATAGTATAGTTTGTTTTACTTTCTAGTTGAGTTTATTCTTTATTCATTTAAGTTGTTGGCCCCTCTTATCCAATAGACAAGCTTGTGTGGCCTTTGTTTTAATAATTTGTTATTAGCTTAGATAACTCTCCTTGGCCAACAATGGTAGGCTTGCCTCCACCTTGGCCATTGTAAGTGGTTCCATTCTTTAAAGTCCTTTTAATCTTAATAAACTAATGTGTTGGCACCTTGGGAGAGTAATCCCCAAAATCGCAAGGCCTAAAGGAAACCTATTTTTATTTTGATGTATATATGCTCTTTAATGTTAAAATAATCTAGATAGTCATCACACCTAAAGTTCTTTTATCCAAGTTTTATTTCATGTGCGAATGCTTTAATTGTTTAATAGTTGAATGGTTTAAAAATATCTCTCAAGTGCTAAATCTATTAGTTCCATAAATCATTTAGCTTGATTACATTTCTAGCATATGGTTTAAGATCTTTTCCATTGTCTTGTCTAATCTCTATTTTTCAAGCACATCTTTCACTAAATGGTTAACATACATATGGATGAGTAATCTTAGATTTTGAAGTTTCTTTTTACTTTCATAAGGCAAGTTGTTTGCCCTCCTTTTATCTTGCAAGTTGGATAACTAAATGATGATGTGATGTCATGGTGAATCTATTTGCTTAATGTTCTTTATTTTCATATCATGGTTTAAGTTTTAGGCAAGTACACCCATAAGCTTTACACTTTTAAGCATATCGTTCTTCACATTTAACTTGCAAGTCATATGTGGAATGGTTGATGAATAATTGGTATATCTTTTGTATCTTTTCCACTTAAGTTTAATGTGTTAATGCTCTTTCATTTAAATCTTGCAAACACATTTTCATGAACTTTTTCATTTCGGCCATACACTAAAACGTAAATTTTTAAGTGCCTAAAACACCTCTAAAAGCAACCCAACACGTTAAAAGACCCACCCGCGGGTCATAATAACACTTAGACAACTTGTAGGGGCTTTATTCAGCCATCTCCACCATCTAAAACGGGTTTGAGGAAAACAACGGAAGGAAGTGGCGGGGGACCGTCCCGTGATTCCATAGGGGGGATCATTTCCGGGAAGTACTCTTACTGTCAGGGCTGACCGTGGAAGCTAGGGTGGGCCTCGTTGCCTTACTATCTTGAGCACCCGGCAGTCATTTGGCCAAGGGAGGAGAAAGTTTAAAGCACAAACATAGTTTAGGGTGAGGGAACTAAAATTTATTAAATGTTTAAGAAACTCCTTAATCATTTAGTTGCATAGATCACCTTTGTATGCTTGGGGAAATTAGATGTATGCATAGGAACACACATTGGTAATAAATTCATGTTTATATCTTTCTTGCAACTTTATGGTAGATTGTCTTTGATGTTTATTTGGGCAACTAAGTCAAACATTGAATATCTTATTTTGCTTGTTGTGGTGTGAATCAAGAAGGGGTTGAGTATCCCATTCGGGGAGGCATCACATTCTCTGATTCTTGAGTGCTTTTTGTGGTTGCCAGTGAAGGCGGTCCAATAGAGTAAGTGTTATTGGGGCATGCTTGGCTAATGTGTTGATCTCACTTACATCTTGTTGTATCTTTTGTATCTTTGTATCTATTTGTGTATTTTGTAAACATTGTAACACTTGTAATTCTTTTGTGAGTAATTATAATCTTTGGTTTGGGGTAGTTTAACTTGTTCACTTTGTAATACCTTTGTAATAAACCACCCTCAAACTTAGTTAACCCCATTGCCCAACCTTAGGCACTAGTCTTAGTTGACTTAGGGAAAGGGTTGATTGATATTTAGATTAGACTTGCACTTTGCATTTGCTGCCTTTGCATCATAGGCTAGTTTTCCCCGTTAGCCTTTAACAAATTAAAACTAACTCCTAGAACCTTAAACACTAAAATCAATCTAATAACTAGGGACCACCCCTCTTGGCTTCCCTAGGAGTAAGCCTAGAAGGAAGAGGTTCCATTCAAGGTGACAGTGTGGACTGAGAACCTAGGCATTGTGCCTCCGAGGACACACTAAGTGAGCCGGACTTAGCTCACGTTAGCAAGTGTGTATTAGGACGGCAACAATAGGCATATTCAACAATTTTCGAGAAAATTGTTATTTTTAGTTGTCTTCCTATTCTCTAGGACCCAGAGTTCAAGGGTCCACAAGTCAGAGTTGATTACATATTTGGGATCCTTGTGAGCTCACGATGCCAATGAGATTTTTCCAGACGTCATGTGAAATATTGCGATTTTTAGCAGTTAGGGTTTTAGAGCTTGTATGACAATTATAAGCATATATTTAGATTCCTTGCAGAAAATCGAATCTAATGAGCCTGAATTCATTGACATGCGAGATGTTGCTATGGATCAGAGTTCATTTCAAAGGAGGAGCATTTCAAAGGCACATTCATCAGTTTTCGGGAAAATTGCTAGGTTTAGCAGACTTCCTATTCTCTAGGAGCCAGAGTTCGGAGGTCCACATGTTAGATTTAATTACATGTATGTGATCTTTGCGAGCTCATGATACCAATAAGCTTTTTTCAAACGACATGCGAAATATTGCTATAGCAGTTAGGGTTTCAAGGCTTCTATGACAATTCTTAGCATATATTTGGATTCCTTGCAGAAAAGCAAATCTGATGAGCCTAAATTCATTAACATGTGGGCTGTTGCTATTTTTAGTAGTGCCTATTTTTAGGTGTGCTATGTTTGGCAATGTTCTCCTAGCAATGCCCTTTACTTTTCATCTTTCCTACGTTTTAAGGATCAGACTGCTATTTTTAGCATGTCTTTGATTAGCAGGTGAGGGTGTCATGCTCTTGGTTCCAGTGTGACACATGGCAGCATCATTTTCAAGGAAACCCTAGGTGCATCATTATTAAAATGAAACCCTAGGCACCACCCTTGGTCAAGGAAACCCTAAGCACCTCCTTTGGTAAATTTGGCAGTGAGCTAAAAAACAGTTGCATGCTTCAGTTCTATTTTCAATGGATGACTCATCAATTATTTTTGGCAAATAAGGGCACCTAGGTCAATTGAATCCTTGCTGCTAACTTTGGATACGGGGAAATGATTATTTTTAGAGAAGACGACCTCATGGGTTAGTGTGCATGAGAAAGGAAAATTTATTATTGGACAGGGAGTTTATTTTGGAAAAGTTCACTTGTCTTGAGTTAAGTCAACATCACATGGAGAATTTAGGGGGAACGCATGAGTTGGTTATTTGTGGAGGAGGTCGACCTCATCTTTGTGGGAGTTTTGAAGATATTTATGGCTGTTATATGGTTATTTTCAGCAGTTTACATGACTTATGACAGCTATCTAACAGCAGATACCTTTTGCATGAGCAGGTTGCCTCCTTTCCTGGGAATTGAGAGAGTTATATAAGCAGGGCGAGTGGCATTGTTTAGGCAGAATTTTCCAGTGACCAACCAACACTTTCTCTTTCATCTTCTCTCCTTCTCTTCTTGCTGCCTACACTCTTTGCAGAGCATAATATTGCAACCAATCATGTATTTTGTTTCTATGATGTAGACAATATTTTGACTGATACAGTGATAGAGTTTGACTATGAAATTTTTTTACAGCTTTTCAAACTCGTTGGTTCAACAATCTTGTTTTGTGCAGTGGTGTGGGTGGCCTAAGTGCTTTTAGTTTGATTGAATCGATCATTTAAAGCACACATTCATCTTCTTTCTGTCTTTCATAATTAGCTGTGTGAATTGAAATTCTCTCTTATTTCTTAAGTATAAACATTATTATGTCTTGGTTGCATGGATGCATACCAATGACAAGAATTTTATGTGCTGATCTTTCATACTAACCACGCAGTTTTTTCTAAGCAATTGACAATGCATGAACATTAGGTACACCCCGCCATGACTGGAAAAGCACCAATCCAAATGGAGGCACAATTAGCAGTGACCTTGGGCTAATTAATCATAGTTTTTACTTAGGTTTTCCTAGTGCAGATCTGAGTGATAAGTGATAACAGACAGTCACCAATGTCACCTAAGCAACCTATCCTCTCACTTTACACCGGCTCAAGGGGGGTATCCCTAAGTAGGATTGTTGAGTTTTGGTGTACATTGGGAAGTGGTCCCCTTGTGGTTGTGGATCTCTAACCACAAGAGGGAAATATTTGACCCTTTGTACCTTGTACTTTATGTCTAATTTCACATTGACTTTATCCTAAGTCAAAAAGGTGAAATTTGTCACTTAAGGCTAAACTAACTATTAATTCACTTTGTGGGTGAGATGGATAGAGATGGATAGAGTTTATCCTAAGCGTTGATCTCAACCATGGATTAGAGATGGATGGAGCTAATCCTAGCCATTGATCTCTAGGTTTGGCTAAGGAAAGCTTATAAGGGCGCATAGGGCCATTTGGAGGCTCATTCTTCACTTGGCGAGTTTGGTGAGGAGAAAGAAGTGGAGAATGGAGGCATTGGTGGAGCTAGCTTGGGCGCACTCATTCATGGAGGGGGCAAGGAAGCTTGGAGCTTCAAGCTTTGTGTGTTAGTGTTATTGTTTGGTGGAGGGCACACTTGTGGAGAGAGGGCGTAGGCTTGCAGGCACTACTTGGAGTGAAGCTAGAGCAGATCTGATTGGTAAAGGTTTGAGGAAGCATACAAAGGGAGATTTGCACGCAAGGGTTTCTCGAACAGCCAAGAGAAGGTCAAGGACGCACTAGTTCATTAGCTTGGACAACAAAGAGGAAGGGTGCACTTCTTGGGCGCATTTCTCAAGGAGCTTACTAACAACGCTTGAGAGGAGCTTGCTATGTGTACAGGTTCCTTTGTATTTACTGCGTTGTTGTATATGTTGCCTAAGACACTCCATATATATATATATATATATATATATATATATATATATATATTCTAAACTGGTTTTCCCCGGGGGGGTTTTGTCCAGGGTCATGTTGACCAAAAATTACACTTGTTCAAATTTCATGTATGCTTAGTTTTATATCAGCATTAGGAGCTTGTAAAGATCCTAGAGGAGTGTTATTTGTTTTAAGGTATTTGCATGTACTAACATCACTTACGAAAACACTTGCAAGGGCACCTTGAAAGAGCACTTAACCATCAGTTTGAAGGCAGAATTTCGGGCAGAATTTTCAGACCTGTTTGCTATCCTAAAACAGCAGCAAGGAAAGCTTTGTTATCTCAAACTTAGAGCCCAACAAGAGGTCAAGGACAGACCTATTGGGCATGTTGATGTTTTGGTAGCTGCGGGAGGTATTAACCTCCATGGATAAACCTTTGACTAGAATAGAATATTCCAGAAGCAAGAGAAAACCCAAACAGATGTGTGAAAATAGTGGAAGACAAGTCAGCTCAGCAGAATAAGTAATATTGAAGTATTATATGCAGAAAATGACAGTTCGGCCCTGCTTGAACAGACACCTGTTCACCTGGCCAGACTAGTATAAATAGAAGGTGCTTTAGCTCATTTGGAAAAATACACACTCACTCAGTTGGTGCACATATCTTAGAAGTGTAGTAGCAGCAGAAGTAGTGCACAAGTCTGGAAGAGGAGCAGCAGCAACTGCAATGGTGCAGCACACTCTCGTTCAGCCTTTTTGGTACTCTTACTTGTGCGCTACCTTGGAGAAGGTGCGCTCTCTTGGTTTATCTGTTGGTTCTAGTGTGGCTTCCCGGAATCATTCTATCTAGCAAAGGTTAAGGTGCTTGGGGGTGGCTTTGTGCCTATGGTTGGGTGACAATGGTGTAGCATTGTCTATGGTAAACGAGCACAATATTCTAACAGGGCAGCCTTCTAGTTCCTCAAAAATCTACACGGTATCAAAGCCTAGGTGGCTAAGTTTTGGCTGATTTGTGAAGCATACAGTGAGCAGATTTTTTGGACAGTTTTGGACAGCCTCTTTTCACACATGTACAAGAGTGAGATTGTTCTCTTTTGCAGTGTTTATTATCAGTTGGGGTTTCAGTGGGCAGTCATGTTGGTGACCCAGATGAGGGCAGAGGATAGGCTAGCAAGGGCTAGCAAATGGTCCCCTTGGATGACCAAGATTGTATTTGTCTTGGAGGATCTTGAACTATGGGATATAGTTTAGGCTCCAATGGTTCTTCCTCCTGTCACTATTCCCTTGTTGGCAGCAAAGTTTAGGAAGAGGAACACCAAGGCAAAGAGGACTATATGTGATGCGGTGAGAGACCATGTCATACCTCATTTGACTGGTAAGGAGTTTGCCTTTGAGAAGTGGGACTCATTGTGCAAACTCTACCAGAGTCCTAATCAGAACCGGAAGGTGGTTCTGCAGAAGAAGCTCAGCAGCATTCAGATGCTGAAGTCAGAGTCGGTGACCTCATACCTTGGGAGATTTACTCAGACTCGAGATGAGTTGGCGACAGTTGGTGAGATTGTGGATCCCATGGTTTTGGTGAGGACAACCTTAAACGACTTCTCCAAACCTTGGGGGTCTTTTGTGTGAGGCATTGTGGCCAGGGAGGCTATGCCCAGTTGGGAGAGACTCTGGGATGACTTTGTACGAGAGGAGCTGAGATGCATCTCTAGATCTTCAGGCCAGTAGCATATTGCAGAGGGTGAGGAGGATCTTGCTCTTTGGACAAAGGGCAAGAAGAAGACCGGTCAGGGTGCTAGACAGGGTCCCAAGAGAGGGGCCAAGCCACAAGAGAGTGGTAGTGGGCAGAAGAGAGATATGAGCAAAGTGAGGTATTTTGCTTATAAGAAGATGGGACATTATGTTGGACAGTGTCCCAACAAACAGAAGAAGAGGTCGGGTGGTACAGCAGCTATAGAAAATGAGGAGTTTACGGCATAGTTTGAGAGGGAGTGTGCCTTCCGTATTTGTTGTACGAAAATTGAGACGACACCCAGCATCCGGTAGATAGACAGTGGAGCTTCAAGCCATATGACGGGTGTGAGAGAGCACTTCACTGATCTCAGAGATCCTGAGGTCAAGATGGAGATTGCACTTGGAGATGACACCATTGTCAGGGTTATTGGGCGTGGCACAGTGACATTTCAGAGGGATACTATGCCACCCTTATCGTTCAGGGATGTGTTATATGTCCCTGGGCTCAAGAAGAATCTCATCTCAATTCTACCCTCCAGGACAGGGGTCTTGAGGTGTCCTTCAGAGGGACATAGGGCCTCATACACCTAAAGGGGTCCAAACTCACCTCTAGGAAGGTGATTGGAGTGAGGGATGGAAAACTGTATAGATTACTTTTTCAGCCCCTGCATGCCTTGGTAGCGAGTAGCGACAGCAGCAGCCAGTTATGTGAGTTATGGCATCAGAGGATGGCTCGCCTAGATCACGGGGCTCTTGTAGGGCTGAGAGAGGTTGTGACAAGAGTGTCACAGTTCAGCACAGAGCATCAGGATGTGTGTAGAGGGTGTACCCTTGGTAAGTTTACCAAGGTTGTTTTCCCCAACAGTGACAGCAGGTCAGCTAGGATACTGGATTTAGTACACACAGATGTGTGTGGGCCTATGTCTCGAGTGTCCTTGAGTGGTTGTGAGTATTATCTCACTTTGATAGATGACCACTCCAGGAAGACCTGGATCTATTTCCTGAAGGCCGGGAGTGAGATCTTCACGAGGTTCCAAGATTTCAAAGCTCTTGTGGAGAACCAAACAGGAAAGAAGATCAAGGTCATATAGTCAGACAATGGAGGCGAGTATGCCTCCACAGAGTTTGTGGACTTCTGTACCCATGTAGGGATCAGAAGGCAGATGACTATACCTTACAACCACTAGCAAAACGGGGTTGCAAAGACAAAGAACAGGGCCATTACAGGTGCAGCGAGATCGATGTTGCATGATAAGGCACTGCCTTTATACTTATGGGCTAAGGCTAGTGTTGTTGCAGTTTATCTGCAGAACAGGAGTCCCCACAGAGTTTTGGGGAGGAAGACTCTTGAGGAGGCATTCACTGGGAGGAGGCCCGATGTTAAAGCATATTCACATTTTTGGATGCTTGACATACTCTCATGTCCCCTCAGAGAAGAGGGCAAAGCTAGATCCCACAACACAGCAAAGGATCTTAGCTGGATACTCAAAGGTCTCAAAGGCCTACCGGATCTACATTCCATCACAGTGGAAAGTGGTGGTGAGCAAAGATGTCAAATTTCATGAGGGTAGAACTTTCAGGAGGTCTCTCAAGTCGAGAGATAGAGTTGAGGAGGTCTCGGAGACTCAGATTGAAGTATCAGAGAAGACACATCCTCAAGTGTCGAGTGCACTATTTTGAGGGGAGACAGGGTCACCTTGTACGGCTTCAAGATCACAGTTGCAAAGTATTCGGGCAGAGGGTGCAGAGACTTCAGTATCTCGGAGTGTTGGGATTAGATCTGATGTTGAGACTCTTAGGCGCGGAGATATCACTTCTCCTTTGGTTACTCCAGGGAAGAGGAAACCAAGATGGTTTCAGGAGACCCTGAAGGAAGCCAAGGAGAATGTTGGAGAGACCAAGAGATTGTTCAGAGAGAACAGAGCACTAGAGAGGCTTGGGTCCTACATGGCGATGGTGACGAGAATCACAGATTCAGAGCCCACGAATTTTGCGCAAGCAGTTGACCAGCAGGTTTGGCGAGAGGCCATGCTAGAGGAGTATGACTCTATCATGCACAATGATGTATGGGAAGTGGTGTTGAGGCCAGTGGAGAAGTCAGTTGTGACTTCCAGATGGTTGTAGAAGACCACGTATGTTGCAGATGGCAGCATAGAGAAACACAAGGCCCGGTTTATGGCAAGAGGATTCTCTCAAATAGAGGGAGTCGACTATGATGAGACGTTTGCACGAGTTGCGAGATACACTTCTATCTGGAGCATTATTGCCATAGCAGCAGAGATGGGTTGGAGGATACATCAGATGGATGTAAAGACAACCTTTTTGAATGGCTTTATTGAGGAGGAGGTGTACATAGAGCAGCTATAGGGGTTTGAGGTGTTGGAGAGAGATTCTCATGTGTGCCTTCTGAGAAAGGCATGGTATGGTCTGAAGCAAGCTCCCAAAGCTTGGTATTCACGGATAGACGTTTATTTGCTTCATATGGGGTTTGAGAAGAGTGAGGTGGATCCTAACCTCTACTATATCATTCGAGGTGAGGATAGGCTTATTCTCATACTGTATGTGGATGACTTGTTGATCACGGGAGTGGAGCAAAACATAGTTGAGTGCAAGTTGAGTCTTGCATCAAAGTTTGAGATGATAGACTTTGGATTGATGCACTATTTCTTGGGCATGGAGGTTTGGTAGGAGGAGGGTCATATCTTTCTGGGACAGTGGAAGTATGTAGCAGACATCTTGAGCAAATTTCATATGGAGGACTGCAGGCCCATGTCTACACCTATGGTCACCAACTGGAAGAAGCTTTGTGCTTCAGATTCCGGGTTGGTGGATGCTACAAAATACAAGCAGTTGATAGGGTCGTTGATGTATCTGGTCAACACTAGACTAGATATTTGTCTTGTCGTGAACACTCTCAGCCAGTACATGGTTGAGCCTAGGAGTGTTCACTGGATTGAGGCAAAGCATGTTCTGAGGTACATTGCAGGATCAGTGGATTTTGTTTTGGACTATGTCAGAGGAGATGGAATGAGTTTGGTTGGCTAGACAAACTTAGACTGGGCAAGATGTGCCATTGACAAGAAGAGCACCTCTGGGTCTTGTTTTGGGTTGGGGTCAGGACTTGTTTCCTAGTTCAGCTGGAAATGGAAGTCAGTAGCTTTGAGTTCAGCCGAGGCAGAGTACAAGGCAACTAGTCAGGCTAGTTGGGAGGCTATTTAACTTCGTAAGTTGTTGGTTGGTTTATTTGGTCAGGAGTGGTCTCCGACAGTCATTCACTGTGATAATCAGAGTTGTATCAAACTCTTTGAGAATCCAGTGTTTCATGGCAGGTCAAAGCAAATTCAGAACAGGTATCATTTCATTAGAGACCGAGTTCAACTTCAGTATATTCTCACTGATGAGCAGGTGGCCTATATTCTCACCAAGGCCTTACCAAGGAGCAAGCATGTCTACTTCAAAGACAAGATGGGCTTGGTGAGAAACACTTTCATCGGTAAGAGGGTGTGTTGAGTTTTGGTGTACCTTGGGAAGTCGTCCCCTTGTGGTTGTGTGTCTCTAACCACAAGAGGGAAATATTTGACCCATTGTACCTTGTACTTTATGTTTAATTTCACATCGACTTTATCCTAAGTCAAAAAGGTGAAATTTGTCACTTAAGGCAAAAGTGACTGTTAATTCACTTTGCGGATGAATTAGGGGACATAAGCAAGCTTGGGAAACTTAACCAAAAGTGGGTTTCTAAGTGAGATACTTGAGATGAGATCTCACCCATGGATTAAAAATGGATAGAGTTGATCCTAGCCATTCATCTCTAGGTTTGGCTAAGGAAAGCTTATGAGATTGTAATAGGGCCATTTGTAGGCTCATTGTTCACTTGCTCACTTGGAGAGTTTGGTGAGGAGGAAGAAGTGGAGAATGGAGGCATTGATGGAGATAGCTTGGGCGCAAGGAAGCTTGGAGCTTCAAGCTTTGTTTGTTAGTGTTATTGCTTGGTGGAGGGTGCACTTGTGGAGAGAGGGTGTAGGCTTCCAAGCACTACTTGGAGTAGCCCCCACTAAGAATAGAAACAGAAAAAACACAGCAAACCCCTGCAACCCAGCAATGTTTTCACTAGTGTACAGCCATATACTAGTGTCATGTATGATCTGTGCGCGCCCAGCACGACCTGTACAGCGCATATGTACGCACCCCAAACTATTTGTCTGGCGCATATGTACATGCCCCAGACTATGTGTCTAGCGCATATGTACGTGCCCTGGACTCCCTATCTGACATGTATGTCGCCTAGTTGCACATGTCTGACACGTATGTTCATGCCTTGTTGTACTAGTTCGGCCCGTATGTACGCGCTTGTGTCTTCCGCACCTCGCATATGACACTGGTTGCAACTCTGTACAGCTTGATCTGCGGTTGTACCTGTTGTTGCTCTACTGCCCAAATTTGTTCTTGCTATCAGATATGTTTGTTGCTACCCACTTGTTTCTCTTCTCCTTTGGATTGAGTTGATCTCTAGATGAAAGTCCTCCTTCACCCTTGCTAAGATCTCCTTGAGCAAAAGTCCTTCTTTTCTCTCTCTATGAGTCATTAACTCCAATAGATCTGTCTCTTTTGTCTTTCCCCTTCACCTAGCCTTGCTTTTATAATCTTGAGTTATGACCGAATCAAACACAACCATAATCTCCAAAGTGATTAATGGTTACGATTAAATCTCACCTCACTTGAGATAATGGTTAATATTTTAATTCACTAATGCTAATAACTTTAGCATTTCATTAAATTAAACTCACTTTAATTATAAAAAGCACTTTAATAATTATTTTAATTAAAGTAAATTACTAAGGTTGAAAGCTTTGGACGACTTCCACACGTCTAGACACTTAGTCCTATACAGAAGTACCTGTCCGATGCTACAAACATCAACGAGAACAATATCAGAGTTACCTGACCAACGTTGACGGGATGATGTGGATGAAAAAAACACAAGCTTCTCTATGTAGGTTTCTCTATGTGGATGATTTAACAAAGATTGTTATTTTAGCAGGTCGAGCACCAGGGCTCGCATGTCGATTTTGATTGCAAATTCGGATTCCTTGCGGAAAATCAAATCCAATTAGTATAATATCATGGACATGTGAGGACTTTTTATTTTTAGCAGTGTCTATTTTTAGTAGTCTCCTAGTCATTACGAGCATTTGTGGAGAGTTTGGGTCAGTTTCAACAAGTTTCAAATTTTTGGGACCAGATGGTTATTTTTCGATATTTTTATCTTTAGCAGTCATCGTCATCTCCAGCGGTGATAAGTCGCAAGCTCAAATTTCAACATGTGGCAGATTATCAGGATTATGTGGCATCTACATGGCATCATGGACCAAGGATGCATTTTCCAAGGATTATGCATTAAATGAGAATTAATTAAGCTAAAGAGGTAGCGCAGGGGTGAGGTGGCATTTTCTGGAGAAGTTTTAACCACTCAAGGCTAATTTTCCTCACTCTATTCCTCTCACTTTCCATGCAATCAGTTTCTAAAAATTCTCCCTAAATTGCTTTTAAACGCAAAACTCCTAAATTTTAAGAAATCTCTAAAAAATAAGACGAATTTCCCTTTAACTCATAACTACCTCATCCCTTGGCCAAATTTAGCAATCTAACATGCGTTGGAAAGATAAAATTATCCTCCATACACTCACTCATAACTCACCCATGCACATTACTCACTCACACTTATTCCCTCATGCGCATTAATTCCTAAATTTCTCACTCACACTTATTCCCTCATGTGCAATAACTCTTATTTTATTCACACTCCTCTCCTACATATTAGATGGTCCTCATTGGTTATTGGTGGGTTCTTAACAACAGTAGCATAGGGTTTCTCTCTCATTCTTCTCACTCTCTCTTAGTCTAGTGACTTTTCTTTGAGCAAAGTGATCATTGTACCGGTTGTGGACTTGCCAATTGTGGCGCAACCAACCCTCTTGCATGCCTATCAATAAAGAAATCAAGTGTTTGTGTTCTAACCTTGTTTCTTATCAGTATCTTGTGAAATTTGCAATATGATTTGTCGTTTTTTGAACTGTTCATTGTGATTTTATCAATCTTTTGAGGAGTTTTCTATTCTATTTCCATTCTATAATCATTGTACTAACTCTGCACGATCCCTCCAAGCAAAGCTATTGATGGTCGATCTGTTGTTGAAGCTACTGTATTTGGTGCTAGAGATGACAAATCAACAAGGGGTAGAGGAAGAGGTCCTCACCACTTCCTTGTTGCAGTTGTAAGCTTCTTTGAAGATTCCCAAAAAACTCTATTTTCCTCATCGTTTTTGGATTGTTTAACACGCTGTCCAAGACGAACAGCTCGTTGTTTTTGGTTTTACACGCAGAAAATCAGTCTTAGAAGACATCAGCAAGGTACCAAGGGTGCCTAGGGACTCCCCCTTAGGCTAGCAAGCACTAGCCCAAACAGAGAGGGGTCTAGCCCGTGATAGTTTGGTGCTTTTCTCCTATAAATAACCAAGTTTTCATCGTTGTTTTATCAGGTATATCAGCTCAATTGGAGAGTGGAAATTTGTGCTAACAAATTGGTGTCGTTGTCAAGGATGCCAACCTTGGTAACAACGACGTTGGTGAGTTTTTACTTTAATTGGTTTATTTTTTCTAACTTGCCTGGCAAATCCAAAGGATACAGGGACGACTCCACAGGGGAGACACAAGAAGATATTTCGGTTTCGATTCCCTCACAAGGTCTAGTTCCAAGCTTGAAGAAGCCCTAACACCTTTTCCCAGAACAAGACTATTCCTTCACCAAGAACTCCTCTCGAAGTTGGTAAGCATATGAGTTCTTAGGTAAGTTCTTTTTCGACGAGCACTATGGTAAGTGTATATTCGATATCTTCATCTTTTGTTTTATTTCCACCTCGAGCTAAGTAGTCGGGTAACATTAATGATTTTTTCTATATGAGACTAACAATATGGATGCTAGTTGTGAGGCCACCAGTAAAGTGGAGATTTTTTTCTTTTGACCCACTAAGCTTTGTTGCATTCCCAGATTATCCTTATGACTTACCTACACGTAAATGGCTTAAACGCATACCTTTATTTGCAGGGATGTTGGGAGAATCAGTTGAGGATCACTTGGCTAAATTTTTACAAGTGGTGGGCGATTTTGATGTGGAACATGAGAATGTTCGTGTCGACCCTCGAGGGGTTGGCACAAGCATGGTACAAGTCTCTTCCCGATGCTTCCATTGATGGATGGGATTCCTTCCAGGAGAAATTCACTGAGAGATGGGAAAATACACAAGACATTTTCTTCTTATGCACAGTTTTTTCAATTATTAAAAAGCATGAAAGTGAAATTGTTTTCCAAATTAACGCTCGTTTTTCCAAATTTTACAATCGAATTCCTAACATAGTCAGGCTTAATGAAGCTACTGCTTTGATTTTATTATCTTGAGGCATTTGATGGTATTTTTGGTGTTTTTCTCAGGAATGAAAACCCTCAAAATATGGAGGAATTGCAAGTTGTCGCTATCAAGTTAGAAAGAAATTGTCTTGCAGCCTGTGAACTCCCTTCGATCCATGTCCCAAACCAACCATTGAAGATAACTCCACTTTATAATCTTCAACCATTAGTTGTTACAAAAGTGCAAGAAGTCTGTGTTATTAAATATGAACCACAACTTGCACCGTGTCAACTTCCCAAAGGTGAACAGGAGGGTGATGGCCCAATTTTAGATGATTTGGAACCAATAGTTGCACCATTTGAGTCACATTCAGAGTTCCGAGAAGATGAAGGTGAATATTTGAATACTCAAAAGTGTTCATTGGTTCCTCCCATTAGTGAAGATGAAAAATTTAAAGAGGAGGAACCACAGGTTAACCAAGTAGAGATCAATCGACAAGAGATTTCATCCTTGCCTATCCCAGTAGTGGTCTAGGAACAACTTGATCAGACACCATTACAGCAGGACGATCCACTTTTGGTTCAACCAGAGGATGATGTCCCTTACACTTTGCCTATTATTCCGCATCACGAGGTTGTTCTTCAGGATCCTGAGATTGATCAGAGCTTGGATATTAGAGTTCACCATGACCAAGTTGAGCTCAGAATAATGGAGGTATTTCAACAGGTAGATGCCAAGAGTTTCGCCTCTCATGCATTCATGCTTGTTACTGTTGAAATACCAGCCTTCAGTCAACTGGCACGCTTCAATTATGGCTTAACCAACAAGTACATCAAGGCAGCTTTGGGTCATATGAGATTTTACGGTGGGTCCCCCTAGAAGGTTGACTTTGTTGACCACTCTCGTCATATTGATCATTTGGCTGCATGGTTACATTGGTCCTTTGAGTATGATGAATTAATCATGGCAGCTTTGAGGTTAAAAAAATTGGGTCTACGGTAGTTGTCTTTCCTTTCTGCATTGTCATTTCAGTATTTCCTTCTTGCTGATTTTTTACAGTTTTAGGACCGCAATCTACATTTTCCTTGCAGTGTCTTTTCCCTTCAGTTATCTACTTCAGTCTTTGCATAAGTGTTGCTGATTTTTTGCCTACTTATATCAGCATGTGGTCGTGTCATGTGTGTCTTTCTTTTCTTGAATAAATGGCTGTCCATAATTGTTATTCCTAGGATAAAATTTGAATGTCAAATCCTTCACATGTCGAGCCTTTGTATCTATCATTAGAGTGAGTCTAGATGGGGGTCCCGTTTTATCGTTGTTACCGAAGCATTGAGCCTTTAGGATGGGTACTGTTACCCACCAAATTGCACTAGGATGGACTTGCAGTTGAGCCGCCAAAGATTGAACATAGATGTGTTCAATATCAGAGTTCAGAAGTCCAGCCAGCCAATTTGGTCACCTTTTTTTTTCTTCTCCTTCTCTATACCGCATTTCCATCCCCCCAAGGGGCATTGTAATAAGATGAACCTAGCATGATTTTTTGTCCAACAGATTCTTTGTCCAACAACCTTTTAAGACAAAAAAAAGACAGGGGATTGAGGTTTGAGGAGTTTGTGACCTTGCTAAAACAAAGGTAATATTAAATTATTAAATAGTAAAAGTGGCATTCTCCTTTATCTTACCTTTTCTATCCTTTTACTTAATTCTGTAATAGTAAAAGTGACATTCTCCTTTATCTTACCTTTTCTATCCTTTTACTTAATTCTTAAATAGTAGAAATAACATCTCTTTTATCTTACCTTTTCTATCATTTTACTTAAAAATTTTAACATTACCATCAATTGTTTAAGGATGTTTGAGAGTGGCTCCAACCTCATTGGACTTCATATGGAAAAAGTAGAATTGACCAGAGGAGGTTTTATGCAAATAGTGAAAAGGAGATTAAATTGACCAGAGGAGAAGGTTTTATGCAAATTAAGCACCTAGTCATTAGAACATTATGATGCTGGTATGGCACATATCAGAGAAAAAACTTTAACGAAAAATAACTCACCATGCTGGATGCTGCACCGCCCCCCATCCCAATGCGATATGCAGGACCACCAACCTATCACCACAGAACTTATCCAAGTGAGTAGAGTAAACTAGTATGTACAAGACCAAATTAAGGAAAACATTGATGATCCTGCACATTCCAAGCACACATTCATCTTTCGTGTTCAAGAAACCAAACCTTGACAACAAGCATTCCAACATCAGGTTCTTCTTTCGTTATATGCTGATGGTCAATCTGTCATGTAAATAACAAATGTTAAAAACCTCCCCATGTTAAATATTTCAAATTTCTGCATAAGGTGTTCTTTAATAATAAAAGTCCAGACAATGACTAGAACCTGGCCAATTCCTGCACTGAACATGATTGGTTTAAGCCATTCCCGCCGCTCACCATTTGGTAACCTCATCCCAAATGTTCGTGTATACCCCTACATTGTTAACAAAAAGTAGATTAGACACTTAAGTAGGTATTTTAAGCTTAAATAGACATCAGAATCAAAAAATAAAAAATTCATAGCCACCCAATACTGCATTAATGAATAGAGGAAACCTGAATCAAGGGCTCTCCAAACTTGTTTCCATAATCCGATGCACCATTGCTTGCATCAATGAGGATCTGTCAGATATATTAACAGCATGAATTGATTTGATAGAATACACAGGTTAGAATCGCATGAATAGTCACAGGGAAACCTCATGTAAACATCCGGTTTCCAGCAACAAAAGAACTCTGAGATTTTTACAGAGATATATGAATAGGCATTTCCAGGAAAAAATTTAATTGGCATCAAGAAAACTCAAAGAGCTCAAATGGACCAAGATGCTGCAATGCTCAAACAGTTTAATGTTGGATAAATAGAACGTGAAAAAAGCATTTGTATTTAAGCATATTACATCAGATATTTTTAGCATATGAATTACATATAGTGAGTCTTTTTTTCATTAAAAGCATATCTTTCTCATATGAGATGTATGTAGCATGTGGCAAAGACCATAAAGGAGGATAGCAAAGTGTCCACCCAATATTGTGACTCACTCTTCAAGTAGTAACACACGGGTGGGAGGAGCAATTGTTCAACATTAACTACCATTACAAAGAGAATCCATTGACAGCTGAACTCACAGCCTGTAAATCACCTGGCCTCAAATGTATGAATGGAAAAGATATTTCCTTCGGGACTGCCTATCACAACAAATCCTGGAATCCCTCAGTTCAGGAATAAGAGTGAGACTTTTGAATAGTTTTATGCAACAGCCTAGAAGAGAAGAATGATATGCATTATTTTGCTCCAATCTTTTTTGTGTTTGCAAATCAGCCAGTGGGTTCATGCAAATAAGAATATGTGCATGCCGAGTACATAATTGAACAGTGACAACATATCAAAATTTTAAACATATGATCAGATTTTCCAAAGAAATCATTAATTTTCCCAGGTGATCTATTTGCATTATTAGTCCAAAATTGGATGCTGACAAGGGAGATAAGTTGAACCAGAGAAAGTGCACAATGACCAGGGGTAAGGCATTGGTTAAGTAGTCGAAAGGTCATCTAGACAAGTGATCGAGTAAGGCTGAGTAAGGGCCAACAAAGGAAGAACCAATGGGATATAATTGAGTGGGCAGAATCCACTAGAAGAGCATTGTCAGTCAAAAATGGGGGCAATGGGTGCACGTTAATGGAGAATGTCCAAAGGTACCAAGATCATTAAAGACATTTGTTTGATGAGGAGTTATCGATAGGAGTGTAGTCGACAAATAGTTGATTGACTAGGATGTTGTCGATGGAAACTTTGGTTAACTGGAATGTGGCCAACAGATATCTTGCTCATGAATCTTTTGAACAACTTCAACAAAATGAATGGCTTTGCCCCATTCATCCTAGCCATGTGTGTTACCTGATTATGGGATTGGATAAACCAAATCAAAAGGGGTTTGGGGCAAAAGTCCAAGACAAATCTCGCAAGGTGAAATCCATGTTGATCCATAAACTGCCTTATTGCACACATGCTAAATATATGAGAGATTTTCATCCCTCATTTTTGGATGATTGTGATTGTACCAAAGTGCGATTGACCACAGTGATTTGTACATGAATGAAACGAAGTACTCCTCTTCAACTAGGTATTCCATCAAAGCCCATAATGTGGTCCAGAAGTGGCTAAGAAACCTATTGTCCTTGTCCTAGAATATATGTAGGAAATCTAAAATGCACCCACATATATCGTAAGAACAATCTCACTACTTCTTTCCATATCATCGAAGTCTTGCAAGGAATGAACATGGGCATCTTGTTGAATATGTAGCAAAAATATAATTGTCATGTCGCCTTGTCTCTAGAAGTCCTCTATTAAAGTCCATTGACATACTCTCCCAAATTCTAGAGGGTGAAGAAAGCAAAGCATGGAACCCCAATTTTCTATTTGCAAGTTTA
The DNA here is from genome assembly GCA_009831015.1 of Picea engelmannii. NCBI lineage: Eukaryota > Viridiplantae > Streptophyta > Pinopsida > Pinales > Pinaceae > Picea > Picea engelmannii. Next base: position 1,069,264 of record ML783767.1, read on the forward strand.
GATATGATACACGAAGCACATCCCTCACAAGCCTTTCGACATTCATCTACATATGTGGCTAGTAAAAATATATTTGTAGGTTAGCCAAACTTTTATGCACGACAAAAGGCCCTACAACACTTGAACTTATCCCTTAAAATCAATAGCCAGTGTTCCACTCTCAAAACACAAATCTATGCATAGTGGTAACATATACCATTGATGACATGGAATCCTTGGGTGCACGTTAATGGAAGGGGGCGACTTCTTAATTTGCATATTACAATTAGGGTTTGACCAATCCGCAAAAGGGGATTTGGTCAATTACAATGCCCGACATGATCAATCCACAAAAGGGGATTGATCTAATGAATAATAGATCAATAATAAATAGAATACTCTTTGCAATTACAATATTTCAACACTCCCTCTTAACAAGAAGGGTATTCTTCTTTATCTTTTGACAGGTCACTGGATGTCATCATCAACTGAACAACAACATCAACTGGATAACATCATCAACTAAGCAATATCATCAACTAGGTAACAGCATCAACTGGATAACATCAGGCATCAATATAATCCACTTGGTTATCTGGCATCACGATCACAGACTGGTTCTCCATGAATCCATATTAAAGAAGTTTTGTTCTCTTTATCTTTGCGCAAAAGATACTCTTTCTTTCTTTCATCTTCACGCATAAGATACTCTTTCTTATCTTCACATAGAAGATGTCTTATCTTCACACAGAATATATTCTATGAGTTTTGCCATTCCTTTTATGTTAACCCTTCTCTTGTAGTCATCTATCTCACCCATCCACTGGGGAGGACTACTACCATAGCTTCACTCCTAGTCATCGCACATGAACTAGAGAAGCTAAGATGCTAGCCTGGGCAAGACTAGACTCCCTTTCCATGATCCACGCAGGATCATGACACAAACCTCAAGAGCCAACTAACCATTCCACATTGTCAAGGTTTGTGTTCCAGGCTATTCAATCCTTGGCCAGAAGAGAGTATTTGCCTGCTGCCCCTTGGAGAAACATCCACGCTCCTCTCTACGAGGGTGGTCACACCCCTCTCTACGAGGGTATTCTAGCATGTCCCTAGAGTATCCGAAACTCAACACTTGAACAAAGGCCAACCTTGGCAAATTTCTCATTCCCCTTCTCTACGAAGGTCTCTTCCTTCTCTACGAAGGTCTCTTCTCTTTTCCTTCTCTATGAAGATCTACATGTGGGATTGATCATTCCTTCTCTATGAAGGTCTCTTCCTTCTCTACGAAGGTCTAGCTATGGGATCTGAAAAAAATTCTTGTGGTCCAAAATCTTTCCATGGTCTAATACCATGCTACCCATCTATTGAGCACCATCCATCTATTGGATAACTTTCATCTTGATCAAAATATCTCATTACTCATCCACTGAGTAAACTGTGCCATGGACCATTGCTTCCTAACTGCACCAAATCACAATCCTCCACTTCGAACTCAGAGACATAGCTCCCTCTTGCACCAAACTAAGAGTTTCTTTAACTGTGTAACATCTGATAATCATCATCCTTAAAGTTCTCTTATGTAATATCTTGGGTGCCTTCTTGAGTTCAAATATTTCTTTCTTTCTAACTTCATACTGGATCAACCTACTCCCTCTGCATCTATAAGAACGGTATTGGAACAACCTGTTGTTACCTGCATCTCATCAACTATATCTCAGTATCCATCTTTCTCTTCATCTTGAACATTTTTGTTTTGCATCTTTAGGAGCCTCCTGCTCCTATATAAATATTGGATATTGTCTGGTCTTAACTGACTGTCACCATATCATAAGTCCTTCTCATGCTGTCTAACTTCTGCAAGTCAAGGCATAAGTTCTTTCTTTTGAGACCTGTAAACTTACTTACAGTATGCTTTCCGAGATATGTCACGTAGCCAATCAGTCAGTAACAATAAGCAATAATCAAATAAAACTATATCATGATTTCTATCAGAGTAGTACACATCTTTTCTTAAGCAAAACTTGTTCAACCATCTACACATCTGAAACCCTAATCATGAATAAGACTTTTGAACTCTTTTTCACTCTACCTATGAAATTACCAAATTTTCCCTTACTATCATAGCTAAACACATACCTTTGTCACTCTCACGAGTGATCATACCTTAAATAAATATTTTATCTCTTTCTTTATCCTCTTCTTTGATAAGTCTGCATAAACACTAAAATAAAACAAGGTTAATTAACATTCTCACAAAAATCTAACTTGTAATGATAAAGTATTAAAGTAAACAAGATACTAAAAATAAACACGAATACTTATCTTTTGTTTTTGTGTGGGGAGGCTCCACAGACTCCACCATTTGCTATCTTTCTTCAGATCAATTATCTTCAACTTAAAGTACATATTTCTCAATTTCTACTAAAGCTTTCTTTAAGGGAGGAGATTCCTCTTCCTCTGCCACATGTGCTTGATGCTTTCTTTTCCCTTTTCCTTGAGGACAGTCATAGGAAAAGTGTCCCAACTTTTGACAATTGTAGCATCTAATCTTTGAAACATCTTTCTTCTTATCTGGAACTCTTACGGAGCTAGCTTCTAGTTGTTCTTTGAATTGTAATATTTTGGAGAACTATTCCTGAATTGTTTATCCTTTCTACATCCTTGTATTCTTGAGTTGAGTTCTTAGATTCATCTTTCGATTGATGTTCCTTCCTTCATATAATCGGGTTAGGGCATCAAACATTTCTTTTGGAGTCTTCTTTGAGGCCACTTGAGGAATCAAGTGATCTTTGATAGAATCTGCAATGATTCTTTTAGCCCTAACTATGTCTTTTTGGTGTTTTGATTTAGCTGCAGCATCGACGGGATCTGGTACATTCTCTTTAATGAATCTTGCTAGGTCATTCTTTTCAAGAATGAGTGCAATCCTATACTTCCAGGCACGGAAGTTTTCCACACCTTCTAGCTTGTCAACAAGCTTAGTGCTTGCAGACATCTTTAACCTGGAGCTAGGAAAATGACCAAAAAATGAAAATGCTCATAATTGAATTTTGAACTTACCAGGAGGTGCGCTTGGCTGAGGCCAGTAGCCTGGTGTGGTTAGATTTCAGAAAATCCAAATTTTGCCCCTTCAAACTTGACCAGTAGATTTATGGACTAGTGCTTCTGGTTTTCTGGTACTTCTGGTATTGGTGAAAACTAGGGTTTTACTTTCCAGGAGTTCTATCCACTGAAAAGGTGCACTGAAGGTGCCAATGAGTTATTTAGGCTAGGGCGCACTTTTCTAGATGATCTTTGGGCTGAAATTCCTCTTTAATAAAAAGCCCTAAATTTCTTGTACGACAACAGTGACGTTTTTCTTTTTCCTGTGAAAGATGCTCTCTTCAGCTTAGCTTTGATACCATGTTAAAGTTTAAGCTATTATTAGGTTTCTTTTCAATTTACTAGATAACCATAGCATAGATAGGATCACTGAGAGAAACACAATCACAGAGTACACAAGCATTTATCCTGGGAAACCCTCAAGGGGAAGAAAACCCAACAAAACTTCTTTAATATAGATTCCATAACCAAGAACAACACCATAATAACTCTCTCTCTACGAGAAACAAACTACCATGATGCTAGACCAGAAAATAATCAAAGACTAGAGAATATCCTCTCCAAGCAATGCGCCTCTCTCTCTTCCTTCTTCCGACAACTGGTAACTGCAGCTTCCGTCAATACTTGCACACTAAATGAGTGAGTTGAGTGAGTGAACAAATGAGTGGCTGACTTCCTTTATTTATACAAACTGGCAAGCGCTGAAAGGAGGTGTCTCTTCACTGGCAGGGCCGACTTGTCTTTCTGGGTGGTTAGAACCACTTTAATTTCCCTGGGGGCGACTTCTTAATTTGCATATTACAATTAGGGTTTGACCAATCCGCAAAAGGGGATTTGGTCAATTACAATACCCGACATGATCAATCCACAAAAGGAGATTGATCTAATGAATAATAGATCAATAATAAATAGAATACTCTTTGCAGTTACAATATTTCAACATCTCCCACGAGCTTACCAAACATGTTGATGTACATTGCCACTTCATCAAACAGCTTGTAGAGGATGGATCTATCGAGCTGCAGTACTGTCCGACAGAGGACTCCTTTAATCTATGGGATGTGATTATCTATCTCAACTCGAATCCAATGAGAGTGAACCCAAAGCAAGCCCATGGAAAATTTTAAAGATAGATTAATATATACTGGAGCAGAAATGAAACTTTTTTTCAACATGAGATATGCATTAAAATAATGCATGAGAATCTCTGTACAAGTAAATCTCATATAGGCTTTGAATATTTCATTCTGAATGCCTTTGTTAATAACCCTCTCTGAGATGTTGGGAGCATAAGCAGAGAAGATAGGTGGAAGATTTTCTATGGCCATTCCTAGTGTTGTCTGAAGAAGACGAACAAATTGGGCATACCAGATGAAGCTGCAACCCTGACTGGCTAATGCCATCCAGATTGGACACAAGGAAAACGTGTCTCAATCTGCTCAAATGTGAATATGCTAAGCAATGAAGTTTATGCACAAACGCTACCATGTGAAATATGGCCAAGGTAAAGAGCAGACAAGCACCAAATTCTACTAAGATCATTGCATGAGGAACTGTCTTCTCAGCCTACATACTACTGGAGAGCGTCGAAAAAAGAACCCTTTCAATGCACAACAATCTAGTCAGACACAGATCATGCCCTTTAAATTCAGGCATAAAGCAACATTGGAGTAATAGCAATATTGAAGTTAAGAGGCTAAAATTAAGTTAGGGTAGATTTGCTATGGTGGAATTCAATTGAAAAATTTTTAAAATGATCACAATGATTGAAGGCTATAAGTCTAAGTGAATATTAATTTTCTAAGAATGGAGAGGAAGTTTTTTATCCAAACTCTTACTGTACTTGTCTTTCTCATCTAAAATAAACAGAGAAGGAATGGGGCCAGATTGCATGCAATGAAGAAAACATGAATGCTTCAGCACTGACATTGAAAATGGCATGACTGGGACCAAAACACCAAAGAAAGACGCCGATGGGCTGCCATCAGCCAAAAAAAGGGACAATGCAAAAAGAGTTGCTTCTCATTGTTGATCCCTTGTCTCTTTTCTTATAGCCCTGTAACTGCTCTATGCTTCCAAATCACTATAAAAGATATGCATGAAGTCAAACTGAAACAAAATAGGCAGCACAAAGAAACAAAATATGTGGCATCACAACTACAAAAACAACAGCTTTATGATGCATGCAGCATTATTGACCTAGACTGTATGTATAATAGTATCTTTGACTGATGAAACAACTGACCAAAACAAATTAACATTTATAAGAAAGTATAAACTTAACAAACGTCAATCTAATTCTGAAGCTTTACAAAATCCCAAATCACATGTACCTGCAGAGGAGATGCCAAATTCGATGGATATGAAAATGAAGGGTCCTCCCATGGAGCGAAAGAGCCTTCAATCTGCATAGAAGGTTAAATTGAAATTAACTCTGAAACATAGATTGATGAGATGTGACAAACACAGATCAATTACACTGCAGATTGGATCCTCAACCAATACACCAATATATGACACCAAAGGTCAAGCAGTGGTAAGAAAGGTATGAAAGCAGATCAAACGACGGTAAAAAAGCTTCTTGCCTGGCCAGAGAACAGCAAAAATAAGAAAGGCCCTGAAAAACTGAGAAGATAAACAAGAAGAAAGACCATCCACACCAAAGGAAAATAAATTCACATACCTGTAGATTTCCAACACAATAACCAGCAGTTGCAGCAACCACAATAGATCCTATCCCTGTTGCATGGGTATCTCGTATGCGCCCACCTGCACCAGTCTCTGCACCTGGGAAAGGAGCAACCTGAAAGGTGAAAACAACTTATCAGCCTTTCACTGTGGGAGACAATAGCAAGCATGTACACACAAAGAAACAAAAGTACATGCTCACATAAATTCTCTAGCATCGGTACAATGTAACATCACAAATTCCTTGAGGAAAACCCTATGCATGTTACAAAACAATATCATATTTATATTGAGATACCATCCAAAGCCAAGGGCCGGAGCTATTTTGAATATAAACCAAGAAGCAAACATTACTTTCGTGATATATATCAAGTAATCTGCCTGATTTCAATGGACAGTTCATCACAACAGATCTTAATACTACTACTGCATATACAGTGAGACTATATTCTATTGTGGAGTGATTTACCTAAGTATGATTTTTAACAGTATTAAACACATATCAACAATATTCTTAAAAATATCATAGAAATAAGAACAGAACTACAATAGACCATAAAACACCATGAAAGCATGATTTACACTGAACAAACCTGCGAAGGAAAATTCAGCAAGAAATAAAGGACTGTGCCTTGCTCTTATTATTGAATTATTCTCAAAAACTAAAATGCAAATAAAGGGAAAACTAGCACACTGTGGAGTGATTAGACTGATTAAACAGTGTGGCCTCATACAGAGTTCTACAGGGTCACCTCCTTCCTCTGCTCTTATCCAATCTCTCATCTGTGGCCACTCGACTATGGAAAAGAAAACTACTGCAATAGGAACGAAGCCCTTTCTCTTCTTGTTGCTAGGGTTTTAACTCCCTCTCTTAGCTGTTAGGTTTAGGGTTTTGAATCCCCCTCCTTCCGATTGGAGTTAGGGTTTTGGATCCTCTAGAATCTTCTTGGAAAACCATGCTTGGGTAACTCTACATGTATAAGTAACAGGAGCTTGCATGGCCTCCACATTGTATTTCACTGCACAGAGCAATGGTCAACTTGTCAAGAGCTTAACTTCCTCATACAAACTCCATTTCAATCATATGATACACAGTTGGAAAGCTCTCAACAAACCCTACATCCTTAAAAGCAAACTTGTCCACTCTCCTACAATTTTAGACCCCAAGAAACGTTTTTTTAAGGCCCAAAATGGGCCTTGAAATTTCATGACCTGAAATTGCCAAATTTGGGATCTATTCTAACATGGCCCCGAGAAGGCCATAACTCTAATTTTCCATCCCGTACAAAACCAAGAAGGAAGTAAATATATATTGAACCATTTCAGAACATAGTTCCCCATTTTAGGAGGCTTTTGGTCCTTAAAAGCTTTAATACTGAAGTCTTGGAAATCATGAGGTAGAGGATCTATGGTGAATTCTCCAACAAACCCTAATCCAATAAGATAAACACGCTGAAATGTAACAATGCCTAAATAATGAACCCAAAAAGACTTCAAGAGAATGCGCATAACAAATATAGGTGCCCTTAGGCAAAAGAATGAATAAACTCACTTCAATGAGATGATGTTACAAATGAGGAAGGTGGTGTATTTATACCACACCATTGGTGTTAAGGCACTTGCTCCAACGTGGAAACTAGGCCAAACTGACTTTAAAATACAATAAAATACAATAAAGTGTAATAATGGGTGTACCATGTAACAACCAACAACTACCATAAGTGGTCCTATAAAGGGCCTCAACTACTCACATAGTGGGTTGGCATGTGGCCACAAGTGAAGATTAGTGAAAATCTCTCAACACCCCCTTTATGCCAAACAAGGGGCCACAAAGACGGCATTATATCCATAGATTATCGCAGAAGATCACCATACCACCCCGCACCCCCACCCCCATGATGCTAAGCCTTCACAATGAATATTGGGATTGATCATGCTAAAAAGACTCTTTAGCACCACAAACTCATATTTGTTAGGGAGAGGAGGGCCAACTAAAATAAGGGCCAGTGATGGGGGTGACTCCAACTATTGAGAAGGCCAAGCAAGAAAGTCAGCAGAATTGGTAATCATTGTCATCATCATCCAACAACTGCAACTTTAAGTAAAATCTGGCATCACCAAACGAGATATCATAAGAAGCAGAGTGATCACCATCAACAAAGGCCCCATCACTATGCTACACATCTAGGGAGAGCTCATCATTAGACTACTCATCAGAAGAAGGTTCATCCTGCACTGTTCATCAAAAGAAGGATCATCACTAGGTTGCATATCCTCGTCAAAATAGAGAAGGCTAGAAGAGACCTATGGAACAAAAGAGGTGTTGGCTAAACAAGGAGGCCCGTAAGCCCCTAGAGACAATCTAGAAGAATAGCTCGAAAAGGTACTCATGGGTGCATCAAGATTTGATGAAGATGTGGTAAGATCCACTGCAACAAGTTGAAAGTAATCAACAAGTAACTTTACCAAAGAAAAAGAGGCATGTTACGTGGAAACATCTTGATAATCATCATCAAAAGCATCACTAGAAAGAAGGGATCAAAGAGATCCTAGCAGACCATAAGGAACAAGCTCATCAAATTAGCCTCATGATGCCCAATCACACTATCAGTGACAAGGTCAGAAAGACGATACCCTGCCCCCGAAAAGACTCATTGTAGCAAACCATAATCTGGCAAGGAGTATCTTAGACATGTGATAATAGCATGCCTTTCATCAAGCGAGTGGACCCATGCACCTAACCCAAAAATCCTAAAATGTGAAATCGAGGGCTTTTGTGCATGCAAGGGCTCATAACGAGTCATATCAGAGACAACACGAGTAGGTGTGTGGTTGATGATAAATAATACACAGACAACTACTTCTCTAGATAAGGAAAGCTTTATGCTCTAAGAGTGAAGCACGCAATAGGTAATTTCCATGATAGCCCTGTCCTTATGCTCAGCCACACCATTCTATATAGTATAAGGAACAGTCTACTACCAAGCGATGCCATGAGAAGCAAGAAATTGGCAAAATGCATTACCAATGTATTATCCTTCCCCATCAAACTGGAGACACTTGATCTCTGCTTACATTGAACGTCAACAAGGTTTTTGAATTCCCAAAATTTGGCAAACGCCTCATCCTTAGATTTAATGTTGTAGACCCATAGAAACCGAGAAAAATCATCAATAAAGGTGAGGAAGTATTTGTCTCCCCCAAGAGAAGAAATGGCCATGGGACCACAAATATCATTGTGTATTAATTCAAGGGGTTTATAGGCCCATCTTGAGTTGTCCCTTAGAAAGGACTCTCAATGATGCTTACCCATCACACATCCCTCCAAACACCATTGGGAGGGTTGATTTGTGGAAGGCCTTCAAAAATGCGAAGATGACCCATGTCCCTTAAGGATCCATAATTGGTGTGACCAAAATGGAAGTGCCATAGCTTACCTTCATCATCAGCATTGACCGCCATTGCAAAGAATGTATTCAAAGCTAGAGCTAGAAAAGACTTATGGGGCTTGTACATACATTCATATTCATCACAATATCTAGAGGCAACATCTTTGAAGTTGTCATTGATATCTTTAACAACCCATCTATCTCGCCAAAGTTCTACCTTTTTCTTGGTGTGCGTAATGCAGTAATAGAGAGGAGATTTGGTCCCACTCCAGGCACATGGAGAACATCTTTGCATTGATAAGATAAGATACGATAATTTTATTAATGTCCAACAAATGACCACAAAATTAGGTCAATGGGGCTAAAGGATACATCCAGTGTGTGTACAATGTGGGAGTGTGAAAGCAGCTCTAATATAATGAGAGAAAGATATAAGAAAAAGAAGAAAACTGAAAGTGCAATCTAGGTAAATATCCAACAAGGCTAAGCTCTAGGTAAAGTTAAAACCAAAAATAAAGTGTATATAACAATATCATAAGTACAGTGATACAAAGTGAGAGTGTCCATGATAGGAGTTGGACAACTCAATACTAGCCAAGAGAGAAATATCTGAAGATGAAGCCAATGAGGCCAATGTCTCGTGGATATGATGACCGATGGTCGGGGGGCGATAGGGGTTGTGTTGGCTCACTAGGAATCCTCGAGTACCATAGGGGGATCCAGTTGTACAACCCTGGGGGGATGTAAGAGCAAGGAAGCTCAATTCTCCTACCATCTAAGGTTGAAGGAAAGAAGCTCTGAATAGATCTATGACTGCTCCGTTGGGGCTGGGAGGTAATCTGACAAGCGAGACATGCCCTGTTCTGAATCTGTCTAGTGTTGAACCCTCTATCACTATGATGATGAGTCGTCGGATGTATGGTCCTGCACCTCCAAACCGATCTCAAACATATCGGTCAATCTCCCAAGGGGGGACGCTGAGAGGAGGCTTGAGGTCTCACCACTCTACGATCTAAAGTACTCTGGAACTCAAATTGTCGTTTGTTGCTCTGATCTAATGGAAGGGCATGGAAGTATGAGGTGACCCTCCTGGTCAGCCACGGGTGGGAGGGGCATGCAAGAGCTAGGATCTATGACTAAGAATCTAACTGATGAAAAGAGTTAGGCACCTATGATCCTGATATCAGAAGAAAGTAGAGAGGGATCCCCCTGAGTCCCTGTAGAGGCATTAGTAACGTCCTTTGATCTCAGAGTATACAGGGCACCAAAAAATGAGGTGCCTCTCTGTTTGTGGCTCCTGTAGGTGACACATCTGGCAAACCCTTTCAGAACGTGGGATATGGTGATCAGTCTCCACTCGAAGTCGACGAGAATCAACCCAAAGTTGTCCCAAAGGAAACCAGAGTGAATGCATCTAATGTCTGTACGTGTATTGGGGGCGGGAAACGATACTATCCCGCAACTCCAAAAAGTGCTCTAAGTAGAAAGACATCTTCAAGCCCAGGCTCGTCAGGGGTGAGGTTTAAGTGACAAGATATAATTTGTATATGTCCTCTCTTATGTATCGGTTCACAATTTGTCTAGGAGGCAAGAGATAGACCGACGAATCTAAGGAGTACCTAAAGGGGGGAAGGCTCTCTGGGGAGATGGTCATAGACTGGAGAAGTCGGGACGCCTCGGAAAGCCAGCCTCATGCGCAACCTGTGGAGTGATTCGAGACGAGGACCTCTGGGGAGCAAAGTTCAAGATAGGGGTATCACTCTCTCTTGGTAGCAAAGTGCCTGAAAGATCTGATACTATGAATGAAGGAGATCAAGTGAAAGATAACCTCGAGGCGAAATGGTCGGTCGTTGGACATCGATCTCTACCTAAATAATGGATTGTGGACTTGTACATTTGCATCTGATGATGTGCTTGACAAATAAGGTATGAACTCTCTCCAATCGATCCAGATCTCTCTATATCAAGCTCAGTCCCCAGATCTCCAAGCCATAGAGTACTATGGGTCTAATGATCGCCTCCATGAGGTAGAGTTTCGACAAGATGTCCTGAAATTGACCTTGGAAGCACTGTCTCTCGATGAGGGCTAGGGACCCATACCCTTTGTTGAGTCGAGGTTAGAGGGCTTGCCACATACCAAAACGAGGCCCTGTGAACTGGACCCCCAGGTAGGTGTAAGTTGTGTTGATCTCAATCTCTTCCCCCCTGAAGTAGAAGTTTAAGTCTATGAAAGGGTGCTTTGATTCATTGAATATCATGACCTTGGTTTTACCCAAGTTGACCGTCAATTGTCGGAGGTCACAAAAAACTAGCTAGGGTATCAATCTGCCTCTATAGGCCCTCAGGAGTAGAGGCCAACAAGATCAAATCATCAGCAAAAAGGAGCAGGGAGATTAGCACCTAAGCATTATAAATTTAAGCAAAACTACAACCAGAGACGACGAGAGTTGAGACAACACCAATAATTACTTACTCTCCTATAAGTTGATCATTGTAATCGAAGAGAAGGTATCTATGCTTCGTCATATCTCTAGCAACCCTAGAATCAGCAATCCATTCTTGAGTATAATTGGATGTGAAGTTTTCATAGTGAACCTAACTAGTAGAAAAATCACACAAACTTGTGAGAGAGGGAATAGAGGAGAGAGAAAAAAAATGAATTGTATTAATTGTATTCCACACTCAAAGAGTGAATAATTTACAATAGATGTAGGCTACATGAGTAACTAATGTGCTATAGTAGTGATCTAGAGAGATCTAGACACTCACTGACAGAAACAGAAATAATCTGCCACCTAGTCCTAGTTAATTGGTCCATGCAATCACCAGTTAACTAAGTCACATGTGTGGAAGTGAGAGAAACACATGCAATCACCAGATATGCGCCCTCTTGGCCACATGCATGAGATATGCGCACTCCTGGTGAGGAAATCGAGGTGACCATGCAACTGTTGGTGATAAAGTCAAGGTTGCCATGCATGAGTGACTTCCACTAATCTAACTGAGGTGTACCTGACTCTGAACTGAAGAGGGAATGCACCCTATTTTGTAGGAGTCACCCTAATTTGTAGGGGAATATTCTCATGAAAGAATATTCTTATCTATGGAACCTTAGGAAAAGAATTACCTAGGTAAGTGTGAAATATCTCCAACACCCCCCTTGTACACTACTTGGGTGTACATGATGAATGGATCTCGACAACCAAGGCCATGTTAGGTACCCATCGTACAATGCATCTAAGAATGCAACAATGAAAAAATAAAGGAAAGAGGGAAAACCTCATGGGAAAAACCCCCCCTTAACATACAATGCATCAAAATAATAAGTAAAGTTTTCCCCTTGTGTTTGTGAGTCTCTATACCCAAAGGGGGGAATATTAGATCCTCACCACTTTAATTTATGTTATAAAGTCACTTTGACTTTATAACATCAATAATGACAAAGTACTTTAAGTTATAAAGTCATTTTGACATTATAATGTCATTAATGAGGTAAAAGTGACTTAGGAGACTTAAGTCATCTTTGAGATTTAATCTCAACCATTGATTGGAGGTTTGGCCTAAGATCTAATATTGGCCATTGGTTTTCTAGGTTAGACTAAGGATTAGGCTAAAGGAGGCAAAAGGTAAAAAGGGAGATTCATTTTTCACTTAAGAGAGTTGGGTGAATGTGAGAAGAGGAGAAGTGAGGGTTTGGAGAAGAAGGAGGCGCACCATTGAAGACAGGCGCATAAGCTTGAAGGAGGAGCAATTCCATGGGAGCTTGCACATAAGCTTGAGAAGGTGCGCACTAGTGCTAAGTGTGCATCAAGCTTGTGAGACGGGCGCTCTAAGGTTGGGGGCGCACCAAGAGATGAGGAGGGCGCACAAGTGAGAAAGGGTGCACTCATTCATTGCAAGGGAGCAAGCTTCAAGGAATGCAAGCAAGCAAAGGCACGCAATCAAGAGAAGGGCGCAAAGGCCAAGGCAAGGGGTGGACAAACCAAGGCAAAGGGCGCAAGGTTCAAGGAACTCAATTGTTTAGCTTGAGAGGAGCTTACACTTTGTATCATGTTCCTTTGTTTCATTTTCTCTTTGTAGCATTTGCTTGAGATCTCCATAATACATCTACTCTCTTACTGGTTTTCTCCATGGGGGTTTTTCCAGGGTCATGTTGACTAAAAACACTTGTGTTCATTTGTCTTGGTTTTCTTATTTACTTATCAGCTACGGGTGTTAAAGATCCTAGAGGGTATTGTAGAAATTCGAGGTACTATGACGCTGCCAAAACAGGTATGTGCTTGACCTGAAATTTGACTGTTTGAATCTCCAAGACTGTCCTTTGTTGTTGTTTTAGGACAGCAAACAATCAAGTAACTTTCTGCTCATAATTTTTATGGTTAAGTGCTCTTTTGAGGTGCCCTTGCAAGTGTTTTCATACCCCAATATTAGCACATGCAATATACTCAATACAAATAACACTCCTCTTGATCTTTACAACTCTAACAAGCTGATCTATACTCTAAGCATGCATGAAATGAACACAAGTATTTTTAGTCAACATGACCCTAGATAAAACCCCCCCGGGGAAAACCAGTTTGGAATGAAAGTATATATAATGATGATCTTAAGTACTGAATACAACAAGTAAGCTAATACAATGGAACCTGATACAATGGCAACTCCTCACGAGAAGCTTTGGAGTTCCAAGAAGAGAAATGCGCCAAGCTTAGTGCGCCCTCTTCCCTTGTTGCTCTATCCACTGAAGTGATGCGCCCTCTTTCCTCCTTGGTCCAATGAAGAATCCCTTCCACACAAATGTGCTCTTGTGTGTCTCCTCCAACATGAGCCAAACAAATCTGAGATAGCACAAGTCCTTCTATTACCTGCTAGTGGTGCGCCCTCCTCCAAGCAATAACCAATACCAACAAATAATGAGGACCTTAGCCTCCATGAACCCTCCATGAAAGATGGCGCCCAAGCTCTCATCTCCCAATGCTTCCATTCTCATCCTCTTTCCCTTCTCCAAACTCTCTTGGTGAACATACAAGTGAATGAGCCTCCAAATGCCCTATGTGCCCTTCTTAAGGAATCATAAGGAAACCTAAAAGATGAATGGCTAGAATCACTCCAAGCCATCTCTAATCCATGGTTGATTTCTCTCAAAAAGAATCTCAACTCAAAACCCACTTTGGGTTAACTTCCCATAGTTCACTTTATGTCCCTCAATCCACCCACAAAGTGAATTAATAGTCACTTTTCACTCAAGTGACAAATTTCACCCTTTTGACTTAGGAAAATGTCAAAGTGAAATTAGACATAAAGTATAAGGCACAATGGGTCAAATATTTCTCTCTTGTGGTTAGAGACCCACAACCACAAGGGGACCACTTTCCAAGGTACCCAAATCTCAACACTCCCTCTTACCAAGGAAAGTGCCATTCACCCCCAATCTCATCCCTATAGTGGACATGGTTGCCTACTGGTAAATACTCGGTGAGTATGGTTGTACCTTGATCATCAAAAGTGATCTCTGACACAGATCTACTCAACCTGCTTGATCTATAGATGGAAGTGCATCTCCACCTATCCAAGATCAACTAGATCTTGGCATCACACCAAATATCTCAACCTTGGTCTCCCACCAAGGATTTCTACCTCATGGCATCTCACCAACGGTCACTACTCTTGGAATCTCACTAAGAGTCACATCTCTTGGCATCTCACCAAGAGTCTCCCCTCTTGGCATCTCACCAAGCGTCTCTCTCTCTTGGCATCTCACCAAGATCTTCAACTTGGCCTCTCACCAAGTGACTTCCACCTGAAGTGGAACCTGTACCTGATCTGCTCGTCTCTATAGCCAAGTGAGGCTCAAGCCTCTGTGGTGCCCTGCTCCTCCTCCTCATCAATCTTTGATGCTCCGAAGCCCTTGCATAGACCCTCTATCTCGACAACTCTGAAACTGAAGCTGTCCCGGGTGGACCAATCACCCCTAAATATGTTGTCCTCGAACACCAAGTCTGAGCTCCCTCTGAATCAATACTTTGAGTCAATTGGTCCTCCTCAACTCTATCTCCCCACCTAACACTGGATGGTGTATAAACTGACGAATGCACACTCTCTCGCAAACTTAGCATCTAACTCTTCCTTTGTTGTCGTTGCAGTACCATCCTACTGCTTCTTCTTCTTGGGACATTGTCCTGCATAGTGACCCATCTCTCCACAAGAAAAGTGTTTCACTGTGCTCATGTCTCTCTCTTGCCCACCGCCACTCTGTTGTGTTGAAATAATGTAACTGCGAAGAGTATTCTTATTATTTTGTTATTGGATTAAATCCCCATTGTGGATTAATCATGTCATTATTATTATTTTTATTATTAGGTTGATCCCCATTGAGGATTAACCAAGTCGGTAATTGTATAAGGACCAAATCCCCTTTTGCGGATTGG
>ML783767.1:1091015-1127456 GCA_009831015.1 Picea engelmannii
GCTGGGTTTTCTTCCCCTAGAGGGTTTCCCAGGATAAATGTTGTGTCTATTGTGGATGTGTATTTCTCAGTGATCTTGTTTATTTTATGCTCTTATCTTATGAAATGCAAAGAACTATAATGTCAGCATAAAACTTTAACATGTTGTGGTTTGGCCCCTCCCTTGGGACCATGTCTAGCACCTTTGTCGGTCTTCTTCTTGCCCTTAGTCCACAGAGCAAGGTCCTCATCACCCTCTGAAATACGTTGTTGTCATGAAGATCCTGAGCTTCATCTCAGCTCCTCCTAAACGAAGTCATCCCAAAGTCTCTCCCAGGAACTCCCGGGCTACAATGCCTCGTACAAATTAACCCCAAGGTTTGGTAAAGCTATTCAAAGTTGTCCTCACCAAGAAGTCAGGATACACAATCTCCCCGACTGCAGCCAACTCGTCTTGAATTTGTGTAAATCTGCCAAGGAATGATGTAACCGACTCGAAATCGAGCATCCGAATGCTCCTGAGCTTGTCCTGCAAAACCATCTTCCGATTTTGGTTTGGACTCCGGTAAAGCTTGCATAAAGACTCCCACATCTCAAATGCATAGTCTTTACCAATCAAATGTGGAATGGCGTGGTCTCTCACCCCATCACAAATAGTCTTTTTCGCCTTGGTGTTTTCTTCCTAAAATCTGCATCCAACAATGGTGAAGGAGCAGGTGCAAAAGAAATCACCACGGGATCTTGAACTATATCCCATAGTTCAAGATCCTCCAAGACGAAAGTGATCCTGGTCTTCCAAGGGGACCAGTTGCTAGCTCCATCTAGCCTATCCTCTGCCCGCATCTGGGACACCAACATGGTTGTCCACTAAAGCTCACAATGATGATAACATTGCACAAGAGTATTGCCTCACTCCTATCAACACATGTGTGAAAAGGGGCAGTCAAACTACAACCTCACTACTGACAACACAGGTGTGAAAAGAGGTTGTCCAATACAACCTCACTCCTGTCCACACAGGTGTGAAAAGAGGCTGTCCAAATCAGCCTCACTCATATCCAAATAGGTGTTAAAAGAGGCTGAGAACACAAGTCCAAATCAGTCCTACAAGTTGTCCCACAAATATGCCCACAAGCTGTCCACTAATTCTGCCAACAAGCTGTCCAAAAAATCTGCTAACAAGCTGTCCCAAAATTGCCAACTGTATGCTCCCAAAAATCAGCGAGTCCTTGCCACCAAGGGCTTTGATACCATGTAGAAATTCGAGGTACTATGAGGCTGCCAAAACAGGTCTGTCCTTGACCTAAAATTTGGCTCTAAGTTTCAATCTCCAAGACAGTCCTTTGCTGTTGTTTTAGGACAGCAAATAGTCAAGTAACTTTCTGCTCATAATTTTTATGGTTAAGTGCTCTTTTGAGGTGCCCTTACAAGTGTTTTCATACCCCAATGTTAGCACATGCAATATACTCAAAACAAATAACACTCATCTTGATCTTTACAACTCTAACAAGCTGATCTATACTCTAAGCATGCATGAAATGAACATAAGTATTTTTGGTTAACGTGACCCTGGATAAAACCCCCCCGGGGAAAACCTGTTTGGAATGAAAGTACATATAATGATGATCTTAAGTATTGAATACAACAAGTAAGTTAATACAATGGAACCTAATACAATAGCAAATCCTCACGAGAAGCTTTGGAGTTCCAAGAAGAGAAATGCGCCCAAGCTTAGTGCGCCCTCTTCCCTTGTTGCTCTATCTGCTGAAGTGATGCACCCTCCTTCCTTGGTCCAATGAAGAATCCCTTCCACACAAATGTGCTCTTGTGTGTCTCCTCCAACATGAGCCAAAGAGATCTGAGATAGCACAAGTCCTTCTATTACCTACTAGTGGTGCGCCCTCCTCCACAAATGTGCCCTCCTCCAAGCAAGCAATAACCAATACCAACAAATAATGAGGACCTAAGCGTCCATGAGCCCTCCATGAAAGATGACGCCCAAGCTCTCCTCTCTCAATGCTTCCACTCTCATCCTCTTTCCCTTTTCCAAACTCTCTTGATGAACATACAAGTGAATGAGCCTCCAAATGCCCTATGTGCCCTTCTTAAGGAATCATAAACAAACCTAAAAGATGAATGGTTAGGATCACTCCACGCCATCTCTAATCCATGGTTGAGACCTCTCAAAAAGAATCTCAACTCAAAACCCAATTTGGGTTAACTTTCCATAGTTCACTTTATGTCCCTCAATCCACCCACAAAGTGAATTAATAGTCACTTTTCACTCAAGTGACAAATTTCACCCTTTTGACTTAGGAAAATGTCAAATTGAAATTAGACATAAAGTATAAGGCACAATGGGTCAAATATTTCCCTCTTGTGGTTAGAGACCCACAACCACAAGGGTACCACTTTCCAAGGTACCCAAATCTCAACAGGTATTTACTGCTTTTGTGGAGTTTTATGTGTACTAATTTGGAAAGCAAAAACCTCCTAATTAAATCCTTAAACGACATCTACAATGGGGTAGTAAATCACTTCCTAAGGGGCAGAATTAAAGGACAGAAATATCAGACTTGTTGGCTTTCACAAACAGCAAGAAAAACAGTCCTAAAATTTATTGAATTTAGTGCCCAACAAAAGGATGACAGGCCTGTTGGGCAGCCTATAGGAACCTCAAAATTCTTCAGAAACCACTTCATTTCACTCATTCCTCGCACTTTCTTCAACAAGAAGAGATTCCTACTGCGGCAGCAATTATTTTACTTGTGTTTTTGAGCATTGAGAGCAATCTTTGTTGCATTTCCAGCAAGAGGATGATTGTGGGCACCAAGAAAAGGGTTGTTGGCAGCCTTATATTTGGCGAGCAGATTTATTTAATTTTTTTGCAGCACGCATGGCTTCTCAAAGTGTCATTTTTAATACCCCTAGAGCTACTCAAGAACGCAGCATGAATACTATCCTCTTTGGAAGTATGTTACCAAGCTCAAGCAAATCGGTAGTGGAGGTTCATGTGAATGGAGGTGTAATTTATATAATAATGGCAGGATCTACAAGGGCTCTTACACAAGAGTCAAAGCTCACGCTCTGCATGAAGGGGTAAAGGGTGTTGATGTTTATGCACATCCCAAAAATCAGGAGGTGAAAGCCAAATTCGACAAAGAGTGTAATAATGCTCAATAGCTGAAAGAGCAAAGAAGCAATATCGGTACTGGTAGCAATACTTGTTTGGCTGCTAGCAGTGAGCCAAGAATTGTCCATGAAGCAAGGAAGAGGAGGGTGGTACAGCTTGAAAAAGAGATTTCAAAACCTCCATTTGCAGGTAAAGATAAGAGATTGTTGAAAATGCTCAACAATCAAGAGACAGAAGAAGCCCAGACAAGAGTGGCAAGGGCCATCTACACTTGCAGTATCCCTTTTAATGTGGTTCGTGTTGAAAACTGATCTCAAACACTTAGCCAACACAAGATTTCAACCTCCTGTAGTTATTCACCAATAAAGCAATGGAACCACATGCATTTACTGTAACTATGAGCAGAAATACAAGAGACTAAGCAATTTGAAAATATAGCAGCGGAATATAAATGAACAACAGCACATTCACCACATTTGACACATTGAATTTATGGGCAATGTCCCTAGAAAAACCCACAAGGGGAAAACCAGTCTAGGAAAGATTTTTCTTATTGAGCTCTTAGGAAAATTCTGAGTTTAACAGCAGCAACATTATCAGCATAAAATGTATAGCAATAACTAGTAAACAGAACCAGCAGACCTCCTCGAAATCTGTGCCAAAGACCCTCAGAAAAATGCACCTGATTTCTGCTTCAAAATCTGTGCCACTATTTTTGCTATACAGATGTACTATACAGCCTCCTCCTGGCAGCAAATATCCCCTCAATTTCTGTTATTAACAGCTGCACCTATCTGTACAAATTTATGTCTCCTAGCGCCTTGAAAATTGTGTCTATCTTCAGCAAAAAGGCTGCCTCGATTTCAGTGCCAAACACTAGTTGTGTGACCCTTTTTAATGTTGATATTTCTTGGGATGCATGCCTCTCCCTTTTGCTACTACTCTTTCCTCTAGCTCGACTCTTCCCTGAAATTGTGTCTCTTCAACTCCATGTCTCACTCTCCTCACAAGGTGTACCCCATCTCTCCTCTAGTGTTCCTTTTATTACTCATTAATGAATAACTCCTCTAACCCTTGGTCTCCATTGAGTGACTCTTCACCTTCCCTTCCCTGACTCTAACCCTATTTTTAGAGGTTCTATTTTTAGCAGGTCCTATTTTTAGAGGTTCTATTTTTAGCTGCCTCTATATTTAGCAGGTCCACTCATCATTCATGCAATACCAAGTGGCATCCTCAGAGATCGACATGTGGCAATGATGTGGCATCCACCTAAGCTAGGGTGCATATTCCTAAAAATTCGAGCATATGATAATTAATTAATGATGGAGAAGGGGTCGCATGAGTTTAGCCGTAATAGCCAACACCATGATCCAGTTAATTGAACCTCAGTCATGTGTTGGCAGTTAAATATAGCCTTCACCCACCCCTTTAGACTTGGGCACCTTTCTCACTCCGACACATATGGACGCATGCTTCAGTTAATTGTCAGCATGACTCACTCTCTCAAACTTGCATCTATTCTTAGCCCTCTCATGCACCTATGCGCCCATTCTAAACTAGTACTCTGATTTTTCCTTTTTTACATGTTTTCCACATGCGCCTAGTACCTATTCTTAGCCTCTCATGCATCTTTTTTCTCCTCTTGGAATGCGCGCCCTCACTAGCTATATATTGGAGGCTTGCCATTGGTTATTTCGTCGGTTCTTAGCAGGAGCAGCATAGTCTCTCTCTCTCTCTCTCTCTCTCTCTCTCTCTCTCTCTCTTGTCCAATTGTGTGTCATTGAGCAAAGTAGTCATTGTATCGATTGTGAGCTTGCCAAATGTGGCGCAACCAACCCTCTTGTAAAGTTGGATCAATAAAGAAGCTTGTGTTAATTGTTCAAACCTCTCTTCTTGACGGTATTGTGGTGAATTTGCAAATCTGGTATGTCATTTCTGAACAATTTACTGTGATGGTATCAATCCTTTGAGTAGTTTTCTTTCATGTTTCCATTCTATTATCATTGTACTAACTCTGCAGGTTCCCACCAAGTGTGTTAGATCAACTTTTTCCACCGTTTTGGACTGTTTTACACGCTGTCCAAGGCAAAACCGCTCGCTGATTTTTGAGTTTTCGGACCTTAAATCAGCCACAAAGGTGCTTCATTTGTGCAAAGGGACTCCCCCCAGAGGCTAGCAAGGCCTAGCCCGAACAGAGAGGGGTTTAGCCTGTGACATCTAGGGCTATTTCTCCTATAATTAGCCAAGTTTTTTACCGTTGTCATAACAGGTTTATCAGATCAGATTGGAAGGTAGAAATTTGTGCTAAAAAATTGGCATCGTTGTCGGGGAACGCAAGCCTTGGAAAACGACATTCAGTGAGTTTTCATTTATTGTTTTACTTTATTTTTCTCACCTGGCGTATCCACAAGATACAGGGGCGACTTCATAGGGGACCGTGCGCAGATCATCCTAGTTCGACCCCTCGCAAGGGATTTACCCATCCCTTAGTGATCCGAAACACTTGTTCTGAAGTAGTTCTTTCGTGACTCCTACAGCTAGTCCTGCCCTCAGAATGGTACAGTTGTTCTTCAATTAGTCCAGGTATCTCTTCCATTTACTTCTGCAACCCCCATCATTGTGGTAAGTACTTCGGCACCTCAGGTATCATCCTTCCCTTCCTCCGCTCCTTTGGTCATAGTTCCAAGTCCTGGTCCTTTGATTATTTCAAGTTCATCATCTGCTTCAAGTTCTAGTAACATGGTTGGACAAGTGACTAGGTTTACATTCAATACTTTTGGTCCTTTAAACATAGCTACAATTCCAAGGCAACCTCATGCCTTGCCTACTACTAACTATGTCAAAAAGTTGCTTAAGTTTCAGGGAAACAACGCCATCAATGCATAGAACCATATTGACTTATTTTTTAAGGCATGTGAGGATGAGGGCGTTGAGCAAGAAGATGTAGCTATGAAGATGTTCGTTGTTACGCTTGAGGGAGATGCACGTGCTTGGTACAAGAGTCTCCCGAACAATTCCATCCAGGGGTTGAATCCATTCTTCGATAAGTGCTTGGAGAGATGGGGCGACAAACAGGATATCTCTTTCAACCTTAGGAATTTTACTGATATTAATACGAAAGAGAATGAAACTATGTTAGAATTCAATACTCGTTTTGCAAAGGCTTATCATAGAATTCCTACTACTCTTAGACTAACATTGATTATGCTTTGATTTCATATCTAGAGAAGTTTGATGGATTTCTTGGTGTTTTGACCAGGAAAAAGGAGCCCACCACGTTGGATGTTGTTTATCAGGTGGCCATCACCACAGAGAAACACCTTGCCTTAGCCTCTAAAACACAAACCCCACTTAGTTTGTTGCTTGACCCTCAAGATAGGAGAACCTCCAACCACACTACAAAGCCATTGCTTGAACGTAAACAAGAGGAGGGACCTTCCAAATATGCAACCTTCGAGCTAGTGAACGGCATGAGCAATAGGTTAGTAAAGGTAGAAAAGAAGCTTCAAAATCAATTGGTTATCTCTCAACCTTAACCCCTCAACCAAAGAAGGCCTTACCAGTATCCCAAGAGGAACGAGGAGCCCAAAGCCCCAGTGCAAGCACTCGAGACGAACTACATTGACTATGCCTCATCCCCTCTTTATTGCCAAGCTTGTAAACTTCCTCATGGTGAATCCTCCTACGCTATCTTTTCCAAAACATGCCACATTTATGAGTAGGAGGAGGAAGATCCCTCTGGTAGCCCAGACAATACCTTGAACATGGTGGTCGAATTTGATGACTTTGATGCTTTCCTTGCCTCAGATGTGACTAGGGATAAACCTCATAGCACCTTCCAAATCCCACACGAGCAGTGGAAAGCCTTGCAACCTCAATTTCATCCAGAAGGCCAATGAAGCAGCAACAATCAAAGTTGTGGAGATCACTCAACAGTACGCACGCAAAGGTAAAGCTCAAGTTCCACCATCTTTTCCTAGAGGTGAGGTTCCTGTTGCACAAGTAAGAAAAACTCCTCCACCTCCTATGTTGCCTCTTCCAGTTCCAGCTTGATCAGAAGCACCCCATTTTTCATTAGAGAATGAGCTTGCTAGAATCAGAATTCGTGTTCCTTTGAAGGAGATAATTCGCATGCCTACTCACAAAGAGCTTGTTGACAGATTTCTAGGGATTAAGAGTGAGGTTAACCTTGCAGATGAGTGTCTGCAGGTTTTTCTTGGCCTTAGTAAGGCAAACAGCAATCCTACCCCCTTTTATTGTTCATTGATTGTTAATGGTCTCATTTTGCGAAACTGCATGCTAGATTCTAGTGCATCTAACAATATCATCACTCTTGAGGTTATGCGTGAGCTTGGATTACAGATTACCAAGCCTTGTCAGAATGTGCAAGCAATAGATGCTAGGGAGGTACCTTCTTGTGGGGTTATCAAGGATTTGCAAGTATGTTTGAAGGTAGCCCCAAAGAGGACTTTAGACATGGATGCACTAGTCATAGATTGACCAACACAATGGGGTATGCTTCTTTCGAGACAATGGGCTACAGATGTGGGGGGTTCCATGCACATGGACTTATCTTATGCAGACATCCTCTCTCCCGAGTTGAGAAGGTAAGACTTTTCAGAGAACCAAAGATGTTGCACAATGTTGAGGATCCTCGTGTCAAAGACAACGATTACCTTTACCCTGGAATAAAAGATAAAGAGGCACATGAGACAGAATTAGGCGCATATATGCTTTCTGAGGTGCCTGAAACATCTATGCATGTTGTACCAAAGAGCGAGCTTGAGCATGCACAGGTATGGTCCATGACTTTTGATGGTGCGAGTTCACGCCAGGGATTAGAGTACGAGGCCTTGCTATTTGGATTATGGAAGGCGGGGAAGATGGGTATCAAACTACTAAAGGTGGAAGGTGATTTTGAGCTCATCGTGAATCAAGTAACAATGAAATGTGAAGCTCGGAACCGACAACTGAAAAGGCACATGTTAGAAATAAAGAGATGTGCTCATTTTTCCATAGACAATATAGCAATATTGTCACCCAACCATAGGCACAAAGGCCACCCCCGAGCACCTTACCCTTGACAGACAAAACAATTCTGGAAGCAAAACAATAGCCAACCAAGGTAGCGCACCTTTCTCCAAGGGTAGTGAACCCAGCAAGAATAATCAAAGACCAAGCAGAAAGTCCAAACCATAACCAAGAAAAATTCCAACCAAAAGCCAAAAACCCAGTTGCAGCAACTGCAGTTGCAGCAACTGCAGTTGCACTCCCTCTCCAAACTTGTGCACCACTAATCTTATGCAATTGTGAGTGAGTGAGTGTCAAATGAGCTCTAGCGACCTTTATTTATACTGCTCTATCTCACTTGACTGGGTTGACTTATCTTTCTAGAGGCTAATAACTTTATATTAAATATTCTCTTGAGTCCACTTGTCTTCTAGGGTTATTATCCAACGTTTTAGGGTTTCTCTTGCTTCCCGAAATATTCTAGTCTTATCAAAGGTTACATGTGAAGGTTAATACCTCACGCAGCTACCATAATATCAACACTCCCTCCTAGCTAGGGAGGTATTAAAGGTAATGGTCTTGAGCACAAATAGACCATTCAATTGGTAGCATCATCATAGCCACACAGGCTATCTTATGATCACATAGATCAACTAACGAGCAACATCATCACTATCAATATCATCTGATAGCATTAATTGCATCATCTCTCGAAGCCATACTCCATCTGAGTAATCAAGCATGATGTTGAATAAGTCACTCACTTCATATAGTGATACAAGGACCATTCTTCTAATCTAGACATACGTCCTAGAAGAATGATTGACCCAACAGATACTGGAAGCTACGCTACGGGCTACAGAGACCATTCCTACAGGAATGTCAGTCACGAACTATTTTCTAATCTCTACCTATATGCCTTAGAAAATATCGTTCCTGAACCATTTTCCTAATCGGGCCACAATTTGTGCCTTAGGAAAATACTAGTCCATGATACGTCAACAAACTATCAACCTGGACCATTCTCCATAGAGAGAATGCCTGTCCACCAGTAATCTGTTATGTCTGGACCATTCTCCACCTGAAGAATGTCTGTCCACCAGCACACTGACTATCCATCTAGCTGGCAATCAACTCCAACACTAGTGGTAGTCTCCATGGCACTCAGATAGTAGCATATTGTTGCTATAATGCCATCCAATAGAGCATAATTGTGTCTATCCATAGTAGTATACAACTATTATCCAGTGGTACACAACCACTCCTAGTAGCACACAGCTACTAACCAGTGACACACAATCACTACCAACGGATCACATCCACCACAATAGCATACAACTCCTGTCCAGAGACATACAGTCTCCACAACAATCATATCATCTGATATCAACCTGCATAAACAATATCATGATACAAGCTTAGTCATTTGGGCCATTCTTCCACTCACATCTGTGAAATCTGGAAGAGCATCTGCACTCAGAAAGTAAAACATCATCCATGGGCTATCTGGACTATTCTTCCCAAGCATAGAAGAATAATTGTCCCTGATTTCTGAGCCTAGACCATTCACCTAACTGGGCCATTCCTCCGGCACTAATCATAGTGCAACCTGGAGAGAATGAGTTTTCCCTAGGGAATGCCTGTCCCTGATTGTTGAACCTGGACCATTCACCTAACTGGGCCATTCCTCCGACACTAATCACAATGCAACCTGGAGAGAATGAGTCTACCCTGGGGAATGACTGTCTGGACCATTTCCTACGGAAATGATTGTCCTGCACCAACCTCCAAAACAAACCATTCTTCGAAACTGCTCACAATTATGAACTTCGAAAGAATGACTGCCCGACGAGGCGGACCATTCTACTTGACCACTACTCAGAGTGACTGCAAAGAAGAATGACTGTCTTAGACCATTCCCCCACACTGGCCACAAGGGGAATCGTTGTCTATGGTACATCAACAATCTATCGGACCATTTTCATTACGAAAATCATTGTCCGATCTGGACCATTTTCCGAACTGGAGAATGATTGTCCGTCAAAAATCTCAAACCACTTTCCGGACTGGAAAGGAACTGCCCAACCTGGACCATTTTCCGAACTGGAAAATGATTGTCCATAAATCAATAACATATCAGTGCTCCCTCCCAACCCAGGAGTAATCACTTCATTTTTCAATAAGGAAGTCATCTCCATGAGCCCCAGCGTGTCCCTTAAGTACACAAACTTTTCATCTTGGACAAAAGCTTTACCAAAATATCTATTATCTGCTCATCTATGGAGATGTATTGGAGAACCACTTCTCCCCTCTAGACTTTATCATGGAGAATATAATGCTTGATCTCAATGTGCTTCGACCTATCATGGAACATCGGGATCTCTGAAAGCTTCACATAGCTCTAATCATCACAATATATCACGGTCAAATTCAGCACCTAATCAGACAATCCAGAAACCAACTTATGGAGCCACATTGCTTCCATACAAGCATCACAAGCTGCAATATACTCTGCTTTTGTAGTGTTGAGTGCAACAGACTTCTATTTCCTACTAGCCCATGACATCGTGGCAAAGCTCAAACTGAAACATATACAAGTAGCACTTCTTATGTCATCTGCAATGACTGCCCAATCTAAATCGACAAATCCATGCAGTTGTATATCATAACTTAAACGTCCCACAAAACAAATATCCGGCCGAGTATTCTCCAAATATATTCATGAGCCAATCAATTGTCGATACAGAGATGGGTCTATTGGATTAAAGTCTCTCAACTTCTTCAGATCTGTCATCATGGGAGTTTGCCATGGATTTGCAATCCATCATCCCGGACTTCTGAAGAACCATTTCAATATACATCCTTTGTCAAAGGAAGTTTTCTCCATGCTTTTGTTGTACATGATAGGCTCTGCACCAAGTTTGCTTGAATCCATACAATGTCTTCTTCCATCTGCATAGAAGGGTCTCTTTCTGGTATACCTCAAAATCTTGAGGTTGCTCTACATACGCTTCTTCTTCAATTACTCTGTTGAGAAGAACAATCTTTACATTCATCTGATGTAAACTCCAACCCATGGATACTGCAGGAGATATAATGGCTCGGGTAGAGGTATATCTGGTTACTAGAACAAGTTGTCATCTTAGTCTTCTCCCTCCTACTGGGAGAACCCTCTAGCCCTGAGTCTCGCCTTGTATCTATCAATGCTTAAGTCTTTTTCACAATTTCTCACATACATTGTTCTTCATCACAACTTTCTTCCATTCCTTATGCTTGACTACTTCTAGTGAGTTCAAACTAATTCAATTGATTGTTCTGAGTTTTCTTTCTTTCTTGGAATCTTCATGTTCTTCCTCATGTTTTTCTTCAATGTTGGAGTCCATGGAATCTTCTATAGATAACATGCCCTTCTTTCCTGAAGGCTCCAACCTTCCTCCATAGGAGCATAAATGTAGATGGACAACCAAGGATATTCAAGGCTTCTTTTCGATGAAGACTTCTTCTAGAGTCAAATTGAACACGTGATGTTTATCATGGTTGTTACTTCCAATAAAGAACATTGATATATACTTCATAGTTTTTACGAATTCTTCTTCAATGGATCATATCGTTGGGGATTGGCTCCCTCCTAATCTCGGCTTCATGCCTAAATGAGCAATATGCATGCTCTTCTTTTGGAATTATGTGATCAGCTCCCTCCATATGAGAGAGTCCATGCTTCCGTCTGCTGTGTCTCTCTTTGCTTTCTACAAAGTGTCACAAGCCTGTTTTGGTTTCCTTTTGATTTCTGACTTCCTTCGAGTCTGACTCCTCTGAGTCTATTTAAGTTTGTTTCTATTTGTTCTGATTGTTGCCCATCTGGCAATTGTGTCATCCTCATAAACTTATTTTATGACAGTTTCCGCAAGGATTGTTCATCAAACATATTTCACAAGGGTACCTGCTCGGAACAAGAGCAACAAGAACAAAAAGGAATATCTATATCAATAGTATTCATATGCGAACAAGTACAATAAGCATTTATATCAATAGTATTCATATGCAGTCGAGTATTCATAATTTCATTGCACCTAGCAATAATAGAATCTTTCAACGACTACTTTCACAATTTGTAATTGTAGCAACTATCACCTTTGATATACACAAATTTGAAGCTTAACAATTTAATCAAAGTTGGAACCTGAAACCTTCACTGCCATGGAGGGTGCACTTGTTCTTCTAAATGCATTGAATCCAAAATTACAGCTTGGACAAGATCTCTAGTACTTTCCCTGCAAACATACTCATGTTTTGCTAGATGATATAACTTAGATAGCATATACAAATGCATACCTTTGAAACCTTGTAGCATCGTCAAGCTTGTCTTCCAATCTAAAACTAGATACCATCTTGACAAGAAGAGATTAGAAACTCAATCAAAACATTCAATGATTAGAACAAGCTAGAAACTCTAAAAATTTCAACTTTGATCACAAAATCAATTTGACCAAAAGTCAACCTTTGACATTGACTTTGACCAATCAACCCTTGACTCTGACTTTGACCAAAAATTCAAACCTAACGTTTTTGCTAGCTGAGGGTACCAAGAGGTGTGCTAGGCTAGGGCACACTAGGATGTCAAGTAATTAGGTCAAAAGCTTCACCAGAAGTGCCCAAACACAAGGGTTAGGGTTTGTTGCAGCTGCATAATCAAAAAACCTTGCTGCAACTGTAATTGGTGCCATAACGAGCTTAACAAATAACTTCCCAGTCTATCTTCCAGTGGTTAGACTGTCTGAAGATAGTGTGGGCCCATAACCTGTTAGAAATAAAGAGATGTGCTCGTTTTTCCATAGACTATAGCAATATTGTCACCCAACCATAGGCACAAAGGCCACCCATGAGCACCTTACCCTTGACCAATAATAATTCTGGAAGCAGAACAATAGCCAACCAAGGTAGCGCACCTTTTTCCAAGGGTAGCGCACCAAGCAAGAATAACCAAAGACCAAGCAGAAAGTCCAAACCATAACCAAGCGAAAGTCCACCCAAAAGCAAAAATCCCAGTTGCAACAGCTACAACTACACTCCCTCTCCAAACTTGCGCACCACTAGTCTTATGCAGTTGTGAGTGAGTGACTGACAAATGAGCTCTAGCGCCCTCTATTTATACTGCTCTATCTCACTTGACTGGGCCGACTTCTCTTTATGGAGGCTAATAACTTAATATTAAATATTCTCTTGAGTCGACTTGTCTTCTAGGGTTATTATACAACGTTTTAGGGTTTCTCTTGCTTCTCGGAATATTCTAGTCTTGTCAAAGGTTAAGAGTGGAGGTCAATACCTCCCGCAACTACCATAATATCAACAGTACAAACATGCAGTATGGGATGAGTTATTTGATACATTTAATATTTCTCATATTGATAGGACTTTAAATGAGAAGGTCGATTCTTTGGCAACCGTTGCTACCTTGTTTACACCTTGGACAACTGACCCTTACATTACACATGTAGTTGAGGTTTCCTTTCATCCTTATGCTCCGAATAATATAAGCTCTTGGCGGGTTTTTGAAGATGACGACATATTTTGAATTTTATGAATTCTACTAATGAGTTTATTGATCATAACTTTGATGAAGTACAGGAGGGCGAGGAAGTCCCAACAATTCAACTAAAAAGTAACAAGATTCCAAAGGGTTTAGTACAATTAGAACAGTTATTTGATAGGTCAGATGCTTTTCAAGGAACTAATAGAACTTCTCTTGATGATCAGGTTGAAGAGGTGAACATCGGCAGTGACGATGCCCCGACAATTATCAAAGTTGGCAAGATATGCACACCAGAAGAGAAAAGCAAAATTGTCGCGTTGGTAAGAGAGTACAGGGATTTATTTGCATGGTCTTATGACAAGCTCAAAGCATATGACCCGAAGATCATTAACCATGCAATACCACTATTAGAGGGCGTCAAACCTTCCAGACAAAGATTGAGATACATGAATCCAAAGGTGGCGCCCACAATTCAGAAGGAACTACAGAAGTTGTATGAAGCAGGTATCATTGAGCCAATCAGGTATTCTCACTGGGTAGCCAACTGTGTACAGATAAGGAAAAAATCAGGTGAGATTCGCATTTGCATTGATTTTAGAAATTTAAACTGTGCGTGTCTCAAGAATAATTACCCCTTGCCTAGCATGGAACATATTCTTCAGACAGTGACCGGATCAGGTATGATGTCTATGCTAGATGGTTTCTCCGGTTACAATCAGGTGCTGGTTGACAAGCAGGGCAGGTATAAGACCGCCTTCATTATTCCTTGGGGAATTATTCATATATTCATATGCCTTTCAGTTTGATGAATGCTGGTGCAACTTTCCAGCATGCTATGGATTATGCTTTTTCAAATTATTTGTTCAAATTCATAGTAGTATATCAAGATGACTTGACTATTTATTCCAAGACTAGAGATGATCATGTTTCTCATTTACGAAACGTTTTTGACAGGTGCAAGTCTCTTGAGGGAAAATTGGTCGGGCACATTGTGTCTAAGGAAGGAGTAAGGATAGAACCTAAAAGAATCAAAGGCATCATGGAGATCCCACGCCCATCTCTACTCGGAAGGGCATTCAGTCATTCTTCGGTAGGATCAACTTTGTGAGGCGCTTTATGCCTAACTTTGCAGAGATAGCCAAGCCCATATCTGATATGTTGAAGAAGGATCGTGACCTCAAATGGAGTGACAAAGCCAAGAAGGCCTTCAATGACATTAAACAGGCTTTGTGTCACTCACCTGTTCTTATTAGTCCTGATTATGCTAGAGACTTTCATATTTTCTCTTTTGTTTTTGATTCAACTATGGTTGTTGTCTTATTGCCGAAAAACGAGGAAGGATTGGTGCAGCCCATGGCCTTCATGAGCAAGGCCTTGCAAGGAGCTGAACTAGATTACAAATTGATGGAGAAGCAATCCTATGCTCTAGTGAAGGGGTTGGCCCACTTCAATCCTTACTTTTGGAGCTCACACATCATTGCTTATGTCCCCCACCCCATGGTCAAGGATATCTTGGTTTAAAAGGATTGTAATGGAACCAGGGGGAGGTGGATTACCCAAATTCAGGAGTATGACTTAGAAGTTTAGCCTACCAAGTTGGTAAGAAGCCAAGGATTAGCAAGGATGATTGTAAGTGTTCCGGTAAATCTCTTAACCGATCAATTGAGGGGTTTAGATTGGTATCAGGATATCATTTTATACTTGGAGAATTTGTCCTGTCCCCCTAACTTTACCAAGACGCAGAGGCGATCTTTACAACTTCGGGCTGCCAAGTATTGTCTGTGGCAGGGATGATTAGGATGGCGAGTCCCGCAGGAATCATCTTGCATTGTGTGGACTTGGATGAGTCCAAGGAGCTCTTGAAAGAGCTACATTTTGGGGTGTGTGGTGAACATTTTTTATCTCAAACCATCGCACACAAGATTATGTGCACAGGTTATTATTGGCCAACACTGTTTAGAGATGCGCACTCTTTTGTTTGAGCATGTGAGGCATGCCATAGATTTGAGGGCAAGCAGAAGCTTCCTGCTTTGCCTTTAGATATAGTCATTGTGGAGGCTCCTTTCCAGCAGTGGGGTCTGGATTTTATTGGGCAGTTTCCACAAAGTTCCAGTGCAGGTCATACATGGATATTAGTAGCCATTGATTATTTCACCCAATGGGTGGAAGTAGTTCCACTTAGGACATCTTCCAGTGCTATTGTTGTCAAGTTTCTGGAACACAGTATCCTCACCAAATTCGGTGTCCCACAGAAGATTACGACCAATAATGCTAGTGTATTTCGATTAGTTGAGTTATTGGCATTTTGTTCTCAGTATGGTAATACTTTGGCCGATGCGGCCAATTACTACCCACAGGGAAATGGTTTAGCAGAATCAAGTAACAAGAATTTGATCAGGATAATCAGAAAGACAATTGGGGACAACAAAAGAGCTTGGGACAATTGTCACAAATTTGCTTTATGGGCAGACCGAATCACACGGAAGAGATCAACTGGTAAGAGCCCTTTTGAGTTGGTCTACGGATTAGATGTAGTTTTACCCATCAACATGAAGTTGCTTGCATATGAGCTATTGGGATAGTTCTACACCAACAAGGAAGCATTACAAAACCGTATTGATGAGTTGGTGCAGCTGGAGGAAGATAGACTTAAGGCCTATACACAATTTACAGATTATCAGGCACAGATCAAAAGGGTATTTGACAGAAAGGCAAAGGGCAAGCAGTTTCAGGTTGGTGACATGGTCTTGTTGTGGGACAAGAAAAATGAGAAATCAAGTGACCACGGCAAGTTCGACAGTCTTTGTTTGGGCCCATACATCCTTGATTAATCAGTGGGGCCTAACAGTTTTCAGCTAGCTGATTTGGAAGGGGAACTTATAGGGTGGTCTGTCAACGGGCAGCACTTGAAGTTCTTTTTCCATGAGGGACGTAGTCCCAAACAATTTTGGGGTTTTGTGGGAGGCTTTTAGGGTAGGTTAGAGTAGGTTCTTTCCTTTCTGCATTTGTCTTTCAGTGATTTAACTTGTTGATTTTTTACAGTTTTGGGACAGCACTATACTTTCCTTTGTTTCAATTTTCTAGTTCAATATTTAAGTCTCAGTCTTTGAATAGGTGTCGCTGATTTTACCCTAGTCATGTCAGCATGTGGTGGAGTCTTGTGTGTCTTTCATTTCCTTGAATAAATGGATATCCATGACTGTTATTCCTAGGTCAAAATTTCAATGTCTATCTTACACATGCCAAGCTATTGTGTCTATCATTAGAGTGAGCCTGGATGGGGGTTCCATTTTTCATTGTCCTCAAAGTATTGAGCCTTCGGGATGGGTAGTTTGAGGAGACATAGGAGTGTCTTGAGTCATCTTGTGTCTTGTCTCCTCATCTCTTATCATTATGTCTTCCTCTTTGAGTCAGTTGTCCCCCCATCCAGCATAGGGATATGGTACCTGGTTCTTTCATCTTAATCTTCTTCAGTTATCACTTCACGCTGATGGAAGAGAGACATCATTGCTCTTCTTTTCAGCAGGTCATCTTGTATCGACTTCAACACATTATCTACAGATGACCCAGAAGTAGAGCACCTTAGTAGTCGTTAGCCTCATTGGCGGTTATTTCGCATCCGACAACGTTGAGCATCATTGGGCCTTGATTGGATGACCCTTTTCACTGTTTGACTTCAGAACATCTTTCACAGTGTTAGGTTGTGCTCGTACCTTAGGACCCATTGACATTATTGGTGGTGTTCCTTCGCACTTCACAGGTGTTTACATTATTGACATCTGATGAAGTGACTTCCTCCCTTGTGTCGACATCAGCACATTTAACACGGGGAGGAGTGTACATTATCGGGTGGTAGCAGGTAGCAGATTCAGATGAGACCACTTGGTCTTCAATTTGCAGTGGGAGGATTATATAATTTGACTCCATGGCCCATTGGACTACCTTTGGTACTACAGGTCAGCTTACAGGTTGTTCTTCATTAGCTTACATGGCCTTTGTATCATTCCACACAGTTACAGGGGTATTTTGGGTAAACATTCCTCAGTTCACAGAGCATCATTGGTACATCTTACAGAGTTCTCACAGGGCATCAATTTGATGATATGGACATAGAGATTCTTATGGTTCTTGACATCCCACAGGGGCATCCCGTCCCCTTGAGTCATCATTGTTAACCCCTAGATTTTCACCCTTGAAAGTCTTAAGGGTTAAGAGCCAGCATGCAACACTTTGGTTGGCATACTGAGATTTTCCCAAGGTTTTAGCACTTATGTCGAGCAGGAGATTGGTTCACACACGAGGCAAGTACATGATCAGTAGAGGGTTGCTTAGTTCAGAGTCACAGTCTACTTGGTTTCCATGCATTTTTTAGAGAGAGATGTATACATGCAGGTGTTGCTACATTTTAGGAGGCACGGTTTGAGTGGGTTTCTTGACAGTTTGGGGCAGTTCGGAGCATAAAGTATGAGTCCTTGCAGGATTCTAGGCTCGATGACACTTTTTCCAAGCAATATGCAGGATGCCAGGAACTTGCTATTTTTGGCAGGTTGTGATCCAGGTCCCAGATTCAAATTCCGAGAGCACAGTATTGATCATTGAGGCATCGAGAGGCCTTTGGACCTTTTTCCGGATGATGTCACCCAGATTACTATTTTTAGCAAGTCGAGCATCAGGGGCCGCATGACAGTTTTGATTGCATATTTGTATCCCTTGCGAAAAGACGAGATTAATGAGTATGAAGTCAAGGGTATTCAGACAACTTTCTATTTTTGGTAGTATTTATGTGGCAATGTCATCCCAGTTATCCAAGGTGATGTGGACAGTTGTTCTAAAAATAGGACCTGGAATCTATTTTTAGAGGGGGTTGTTTTTAAAGGTTCTATTTTTAGCGAGTTCTATTTTTAGCAGGTCCAATCATCGACCATGCAGTGCCAAGTGGCATCCTCGGAGGTCGACATGTGGCAATGATGTGGCATCCACCTAAGCTATGCCGCATATTCCTAAAAATTCGAGCATATGATAATTAATTAATAATGGACAAGGGGGCACATGAGTTTAGCTATAATAGCCAACACCATGATCCAGTGAACTGAATCTCACTCATGTGTTGGCAGTTAAATATAGCCTTCACCTACCCCTTTAGACTTGGGCGCCTTTCTCACTCTCACACATATGGATGCATGCTTCAATTAACTATCAGTGTGTCTCACTCTCTCAGACTTGCATCTATTCTTAGCCCTCTCATGCACCTATGCACCCATTCTAAACTCATACTCTGTTTTTTCCTTTTTCACATGTTTTCCACATGCGCCTAGTACCTATGCTTAGCCTCTCATGTGTCTTTTTTCTCCTCTTGGGATTTGTGCCCTCACTAGCTATATATTGAAGGCTTGCATTGGTTATTTCGTCTGTTCTTAGCAGGAGCAACATAGTGTCTCTCTCATTCTTCTCTCTCCCTCTCTCTTGTCTAGTGGCATGTCATTGAGCAAAGTTGTCATTGTATCAGTTGTGAGCTTGCCAACTGTGGCGCAACCAGCCCTCTTGTAAAGCTGGATCAATAAAGAAGCTTGTTTTTATTGTTTGAACCTCTCTTCTTGACGGTATTGTGGTGAATTTGCAAATCTGATATGTCATTTCTGAAGTATTTACTGTGATAGTATCAATCCTTAGAGTAGTTTTCTTTGTTTTTTCCATTCTATTATCATTGTGCTAACTCTGCAGGTTCCCTCCAAGTGTGTTAGATGAACTTTTTCCACCGTTTTGGACTGTTTTACACGCTGTCCAAGGCAAAACAGCTCGCTGATTTTTGAGTTTTCAGACCTTAAATCAGCCACAAGGGCGATTCATTGTGCCCAGGGACTCCCCCCAGATGCTAGCAAGGCCTAGCCCGAACAGAGAGGGGTTTAGCCCGTGACCTCTGGGGCTATTTCTCCTATAATTAGCAAAGTTTTTTACCTCTTTCATAACAGGTTTATCAGATCAGATTGGAGGGTGGAAATTTGTGCTAACAGGACCCAAGTTTCCTTTTGTTATGCGTATCCACATGCGTGTTCATGATTGCAATAAACATAAACCCCCTTAAGACAAAAAAACATATTTTTGATGTTACAAGTGAAACATGTATATTAAAATATCAATCTTTAGTTTTACCCTATAATGCCACTTAAAAGTTGGATGCGACTCTCAACACTGAAGATATTACACATCGACATCTCAAAAGACTTTTGAATGAT
Source organism: Picea engelmannii (assembly GCA_009831015.1). Lineage (NCBI taxonomy): Eukaryota > Viridiplantae > Streptophyta > Pinopsida > Pinales > Pinaceae > Picea > Picea engelmannii. The sequence continues at coordinate 1,110,900 of ML783767.1, forward strand.
TACAACAATACATGCAGCATGAAGAGGCTTGCAAATTACTAAACCACGCTTGTGACACAAAGTACAAATAGATCGAAAAAACATACCGCACAAGGGAAATTATGAGTCTCTGCAGTGAAAAGAATGTCAAAGTCGCGATGAACAGTACTCAGTAGAGAGGTTGAGCCTGCTGATACTGGAATTAATGCCTTTACTGGAAAGCCTCTGATTGCACTGATGCTCAGTCATATCAATTTTGTAACTCAGAACATCATCATGTCGTATTTAGATGCCAGATAAAAACAGCAATTTCACTTCCTTAACAATCTAGAGTATAAAATCTATGTACAGCATGTCTCAGACTTAATTTTGTCTAAGTTCACAGCCAAAATAAATGTATTTGAATCAACAACATGTGAACTAATATGGAATCCAATTGAAGGTATTGATAAACCCAAAGCAGGGGTAGTGACGTCCAAGAGTAATATCTATGGGGTTATATTACTATACCTTGAGTTGTCTTTAAAGCCAATAACAGAGTTGTTTGGATTCGCTTTCAGTGTATCTTTTACAATTTTCATTAGATTGCTGACAGCAAGTTGTCCATCAATGACTAAATCCCCCTGATTATGTGTGAAACAACATTAATGAGACAACTAAGAATTATCTTATGCAAGGCACAGAAATGTTATCCAAAACAATAAACATTTTAAAACATAAACATACCAAACCAAGCATGAGTATATAGGTAGAATTTAGATGAACACTTTATTGTACCTGGAAAAACCAGTGTCTGGAATGCTCACTGTTAGACTGAGCAATGTCAAAAAGTTCCACATTGGTGGGGTTGCGCTTGATATCATCTCGAAAAAGCCTCATGTAATACTGCAGCCAATCCAGAATATTAAATCAAGCATTCTCTCTCTCACCGGAAAATGTACAGTTGAACTTCCCAATCAAAGTATCAAAGAATTGACAAGATTACCTCCAAGTCGAAATCATCAAAAGCAAGTCCCATTTGTTTGTTAATCTCCTCCAAAGCTTCCTTTCCTTTCTTCAGTATTCACATAAAAGTATTATCAAGATCTTTAACTTAAATTTTAAAACTACAAAGAAAATAAGATTAAAATGTTGAAGCAAATGACCATTTCCCTATCCCAGCCACAAGGACAAACCAAGTTTCATGTGAAAGGTATGTTACAGAGAAGAGCTATGTATTACAGCTTAGTTTTTATTTCAACTTAGTAATGTTACTTGGGGTCTGCAACATTTACAAGGTAACTGCAAAAACATCCATGGATCTGGATAACATTAACATTGACCTGGTTGTAGGTGAGGATCTAGGTACAAGTTTGCTAGTGCTATCAAGCATGTTGAAGACCCGACACTCTACCCAGTATACCTCAGGATATGTGTGCATTTCACAGATAATGTCGTTCAGGGAATTTTCTTATACATCTACATCATGGAGTGCTATTCTAGTTGTAAGAAAAGGACAGATGTGAGTGTAGTGTTTCATGCAACATGTGGGTCGTTACCTCATCAAACAGTGTATCCATCACAACTTCAATTGGCACCCAATTCTGTATTGCATGGACACTGCCCCAATCAACTGTTCCTCTGTTAAAGAATTAGAATAACAGCAACTATTCAGATATAAGAAGTCATGTATGTTCACTGTTTACTATAGTCGTGTGTTTGCCTTATCCAACTTTTTATGCATCGCACTTGCTTTGATTCTAAAAAGAACCTTAAGACTCAATGCCAAAGAATCTAAGAAATCATCTTCTAGTTGAGAAAAAAAGAGATTATATTAATGTCCAAAAGGATCAAAATAGGTCAGCGTGACTAAAAAACATAATATGTTATAATGGCAATGCGGGAGTGTCAAAGACATTCCTAGGCACAAAAATAGTAAAAATAATTAGAAAGAGTATAAAGGTGTAAGTACAAGAGTTAAACCATAGACAAAGAACCAGGCACTGCTCCTCTATAAGAAGAGAAGCACTAATCTGCACCAGAATCAGAAGAAGAGTAGTGTTGCCATCAACCACTACGAAGATATCGATGCAGAGCCTAAGAATGTCTTATGCAGAGTAGCCTAGTAGGCTAAGAGGTTAATTATCTTCGGTGGAACTCAGGTGCTCCCTATTGGATCTCTCATGGCATCTGACATTGATGAGGCTAGTAGAGGAGGGAAACCTAGAAATGGACCCCTGACCACTCAAACTAAGCTGGGCACCAGCCCCACCCCTCTGCAAAGTACTTTAACGAGTATGTCTAGGTAACCTCGTGATATGTCTAGGCAATGTCCAAGTAGATCAAGAATGGGGGCATCACCGTACTATAACCTATTGCTCTTCATGTCGATGACTCGAGCATATGCAAAGTGTTTGACACCTTCAGTCACAGAAATATGCTAAAAGAAAGATGTAATCAACCTAGAGGATCTAGGCCTGGATGAGTCTCATACAGTGTATCCTTTGAGAGTAACAACCTCTCGAAGATCAAGCACTAAACACCTCTAGTCAACGTAACGGAAAAAAAGTAGCAAGGGGGGCCTCCTAAATCTTTGTATAAATAGTCAAATCTCCCTCGAATCTCATATTCTATGGGGCATCTAAAAATGAGGTGCCCTTTCGTCTCGACTTCCTATAGTGAACAAGGTTGACAAGTCTTCATCCAAGGGATGTCATGATCGTTCTCAACACACAAACAGTGAAAGCAAAGATCCTAAGGTCATGCAACCCCAACCATTGAAGATAGTCTGGGCGAACAAGGAGGTCGTCAACCATTTCTAAAAAATACTTAGAGTAGAAGGCCAACTTGGGACTAGGAGGCTTTAGGGGGTGTTATCACGCAAATCTGAATGCAGATTCACCTAATATTGTAGGCAAACCAACCCTAGTCACAATCGGTTAGCATCTTCGTTTGGGCTAATGCATTTCCAATCTCAAGGGGGTGCCTCTAAAGGCTGTATGCTGCCATATACTCAACAAATCTACAGAAATTTCAAGAAGATCAGCACACAAAATACCCGCTCTTGGGCTGTTCGTAAACAGTCGAGAACGAGGATAAGTTTTAATGACAATTTAAAGTGATTGAGATCAGATCCGCAATGATATTTGTAATGAGGGATTAGTGAAGAAGAGTGGATTGAATGTGTGCTTTAAGTGATGTTAAATCAAAATAAATGCAAGTTAACTAACCACAACACTAGAAAACAATTTAACCAATGAACATCCAATAGATTTAAAGAGCCGGAAACAAGCATAATTAGATCAAATCACATGTTACCCAAAAGATTGATTGCATCATAATGGGTGACAGGTGATAGGCTTCCATTAGTCTCTTGCATGAAATGATGGTAATGGTGTGAAGTCTAGAAGAAGAAGAGTGAAGAGTTGTCCACTACTACAAACTGCAAATGATACCAATATTGTCTAACCCTGTCTCATCCAATAAACCCTACATATATAGAACCTCCATGAGTGAAGCACGACTCGCCTTAGTTGTTTGAGGAGAAAAAAAAAGATACCAACTTTGATTCGTTGGCTGTCTATTTCCCTATTCGTTCGCTGCTTTCTCCTCCTTCGCTAGTCTTCTTTTTATCTTTTAACTGGCTGTCTATTCCTCTAGTTCACTAGCGAACTTTTTCCTCATTCACTGGCTATCTTTTCATCTATTACCTTGCTGCTTTCTCCTCTAATTCACTGGCTATCTTTTTCCCTGATTCACTGGCTGCTTTCTGCTCTTTTGCTAATTGTCTTTTCCCTCATTCATTGGCTACTTTCTCCCATAGTTCACTGGATACTTTTTCCTCTTGTTGACCAACTTTTTCCTCATTCGTCGGTTGTATTAGTATAGACAGAATTAACAAAAAAACAGCCAACTATCACCACCACTTTGACCACGATAACAAGACAACTTTATGCTTTCATTCCTACACGAAACTTTGACAAGGGTGATAAAACCTTTGGAAAAAAGAAGAATTAAGGTTTAGGACTAGGCCCTCAGGATTCGCATACTCATTAAACCTCCCAAACATCTGCCACATGTCACTCCAAGAGACAATCCAGCTATACATTGTTGCATGACTCATCAGTCTTCATCAACTGTAAACTCAAACCACCCTACCATTGCAAGCTCGGAACCACGACATTCAACCAGTACCTATATCTATACCTGCCACAAATAGAAACTGCCAATTATAGACATGCCAAAAAGCAGTCTTCCTCCAAAAAGCAAGAAAGACTGATCATGAAGAAAGGTAGTTTCAGTCCATCTCTAAAAAACTAAAAAACAATCTCACAAGACTCACTTTTTTTAGAAGGAGCATGAATACAAAAAAAAAATCTCTGCCATGTTGGTCCGAGTCTCGAGCTCCTGGATAAAACCATGCTGCTAATACTAGCATTTTTCTCAAACTCTAGTGAAACTGACTCCAGAATATGCTTTGATCAACATTGATGTATAGATACACCTGCAATGGAACCAGCATGATGGAGTCTTGTTGAATCCTAACCCTACAATAGCCCAAGAACAACTAGGGATTAACAATGATGACTCAAGGGGATGACATCCCTTTGTGGGGTGTCCACTGTCAAGAACCACTAAATCTTTGTACTCTGGAGCTCCGAAAACTGATCCATGGAAACCAAGGCTATACCAAAGGTGCTTGTCCACTGGGCAATGGATTCAATTGCATCGTACCTCGGTTGCTCAACTGGAAGGAGCTAACAACCATTCCTGCCCATCTGCAACCACAACCTGTAACCCATCCAACAAGTACTCTCCTCCCACTAGGAAACTAGCTGAATTTAACAGTTGGGAAAACGCCACCTGGTTAGATGCCAATGATGAAGACGCTGCCAAGCGCAAAGAAACCCACCAATAAGGCTAATGGGCTCTAAAATACAAGCACAGTGCACCAGTGATAAAAATGAGCTGAAGTCGAACACTAATGAATCTCATTTCATGAGGACCCAATGATGCTCGGTCCTATGAAATGCGAAATGGCCACCAATGAGGCTAACAACCACCAAGGCACTCTGGCTTCTGAACCAAACCTCAAATGATGCGCTGGAATCGATGAGGAGTGATTTGCTGAGAGAAAGGCAATGATGAAAACCCTTCCCCTCAACACGAAGCAACAATCCTGCAGTATAAATATGTTGGCATGTCCCTAACACTGGCTGAGGCTATGACAAATAGGGGTTGACTCGGAGCAGGACATGAAGAGACAAGACAATAACATGACACAGGACTCCTAGTGTCTCTTCGATACTACCCATGACTAGGAAACTCAATACAGGACCAAGACAATGCAATGCAAGTAATGATGGCCTCATCCAAGCTTAACCTGCACCAATCTCTGAATAACTAACCAGTTGTTATGTGACAATAGATTTAGCAATTTTGTCTCAAGGGAACATTATTGGCTGAAAATGGAAGGAAACCAAGCAAATAAAGGACCCAATACTACTCACATGTATGCAAGGCAGTTTATTATGCTTACTGATGAATGGAAACAAGCCTAAGGCTAAAATAAAGCATTAAAAACATGAAAGATAGCACACCGAAAATGCAAATAAGCTGGAAATGACATATCAGTGCATGCAAAACGACAATATGGTTGTTTCTACCCTATAGAAAACCCAAAAAAAAACTTCTTTTTCTTTTTTCTTTTTTCTTTTTTTTGCTTTTGTTTTCATTCTTGCTTTCCTTTTTCTTACAAAGCATAAAAGCTCTAATGGGAAGTACAATTTCAACCGATGCCCATTCACTAGCAATGCCTCTCTCTCACCTGTTAGGATATCTACATGCTTAGCTAATTCACCTGACACGCCCCCCAGGGGTCTCGTGTCTCGTATCCTACATGTCAAACACGAATTGTTGAGGACACGTGTTGGACACGAACTTGGTACATGTCATGTGCACTCTCTCTCACCTATTAGGATATTTAGATGCTTAGCTAAGTCACCTGACACACCCCAGGAGTCCCGTGTCAAACACGATTCGTTGAGGACATGTGTCGGACACGAACTTGGCATGTGTCTTGTGCACAAGACACGTGCCAAGTTCATGTCCGACACGTGTCCCAATTTCAGGACACGTCTCATGCATAGAAAAGGACCCAGGCTCATGTTTTCTCATGCAAGTTGTAGCTGTGAGGTGTTTTGGTGTGCAACTGAGGGTTATTTTTACCTACTAATGCTATTTAAAAAGGTCCCCACCCCCTCCATTTCACCCACCCTAGTAATTAATGGTAATATTAAATTCTTAAAGTAAAAGTGACATTCTCCTTTATCTTTAAAAGTGACATTATCCGTTATCTTTCATTTCCATCCTTTTACTTAAATTTTTAACATTACCATTAATTGTTTCCGGATGTTTGAGAGTGGTTCCAACCTCATTGGTCTTCATATGGAGAAAGAAGAATTTTAGGTCCCATTCAAAATTCAGTAGACTTAACGGTTTTCAGGATTTCAACATTGACAGGATTGCAATGTTTCAACTGGATTCTATCATGTATGAGGGTATGGAACTGGCATTTAATCAAGAGCACCAAGCCCTTTAAGTACCCTGATGTTGGTGGCATTGATTGTTGAACTCTTTTACCATGACCCTAGTAAAAATGTACCCTTCACTCCAGTATAATCTCTAATGTTGAACTCTTTTTTTTGTCATTGTGTCAGGTGACTTAGTGGTGTATGTGCTGTAAAACTTTTAATAACCAGCAAACTAAGATAACTTAGCCAGTAGATTTTAACCGAGAAATTAATTTCAACACAGAAATTTAAATCTGATCTATGCTAAGATTACACCAGCTGAGTATACATGCATGCACAGCGGAATAAAACAAAACCAAACACACATTAACACAGTAGATACCCTGGAAACCCCAGTGTGGGAAAAACCAGCAAAGGAGGGATTTTTATTAGAGGCTTCAGAGGAAAATAATTACAGCAGTAAAATACAATTTCTTATAGCCCAGAAAAGCTCCACTTCTTGAGGGTATGGCCCAGCAGACTCAACTATTCAAGGCTGCTGCTGTACGGCCCTGTTTTCCTCTTTAAATGGCTGCCAAATGGTCTCTAAAGTGACCCTTTAAACTGCTGCAACTTAGCCTCTGCTTCTGCCCTATGTGCTAAAGTTGTAAGGACACTAACAGTCCCCCTGTTTTCTGCTGTTACAGAACCCTGCTCACAGTAACACTTTGCTGTCCTGTGCAGTCCTGTAAATGGCCTCTTCTTGCTGCCAGGTACGCCCAGAAATGGCCCTGAGCTTGTTGTTCAACACAACCAAGAATAGAGCACTCACACAGCAGCCCTTTTCCTCTTCCACAGCCTCTAGCTCCTCCTTCTCTCCTTCTCTCAAACATGAAGAATGAGGAATGCCCATCACCCTCAGCCCCTCTATACCCCAGCCCCCTCCTTGCTGCCTTGGGATCAGTGCCCAGCAAGAGCTTCAAGGGCTCAGATTGAGCAGCCCCTCTCCTGTGGACCCCATCCTCCACTACGTTGGGCGCCCCACTCAGCAGGGCCCCACACAGCACTAGGTTGAGCACCCCACCCAGCTGGGCCCCACAAACCACTAGAAAGGAAAAATTTCTGCTGGGTTTCCTAAGTCAGACTTAGGCTGATAAACTTAGGCTGACATGGGTAGGTTTAATGTCCCCTCTCATGCCTAGGACACATAGGCATGAGCAGACACCTTCTGCTGCTACAGGAAATTAACACTCCCTCTTAGCGAGGAAGGTGTTCTGCACAACCCCCAACTTGTCCCTGAAATAGACAAATTTTCCTTTCACCAAGGGCTTAGTGAGTATGTCTGCAATCTGCTCACCGGTTGGCACATACTGTAGCTTAACTGAAACTTTATGCATGCAGTCCCGAATGAAATGGTATCTTATCTCAATGTGTTTGGACCTATCATGAAACATAGGATTTTCAGAGAGCTTGATATAGCTCTGATTGTCACAGTGAATCATTGTTGTGTCCAACACCTGATCAAACAAGCCCATGAGTAGCTTCCGAAGCCAAATGGCCTCACATGATGCCAAGCTGGCTGCCATGTATTCAACCTCTACAGAGCTCAAAGCAACTGATTTCTGCTTCTTGCTGAACCAGGAAATAGCCCCTGAACCCAAGCTGAAACAACAACCTGATGTGCTCTTCCTGTCCACACTGTTGCCTGCCCAATCTGCATCTGAATTGTTGATTTTTCAATAAGCTAGGCTTAAGCATGAAGTTCATTCCATTTTAGCATTTTACTTAAACCATAGACAATTTGTTGCAGCAACCAAGATCACAAGAAGAAACACCATGCACAAGTACACAAAAAGTATCCTAGGAAACCCTTCTCAACAAGCGAAGAAAACCCAGCCAATCCTTTGATATATTCTTCAAGAGAAAGACCTCCACCACCAAGAAAACCTAGCACACAAAAGGGTGCTCAGAAACCCTAGAAGACTAGCGCCCCGAGAGAGGTGTGCACTTTTCCCAAGAAGAAGTACTTGCCAAAATTTCCAAACTCACACTTGAGATATGATTCCTCAATGGGGAATTTACCTTTACTTATATTAGACTGAACCTGTCAACAGAAGTGTCTATTGGCACAACAGGGCCGACCTCACTAACTCACACTAATTACCAGATGAATTATCTTTTACATTAATTATCTTCTATATTAAGGTGTGGCTGACCTGTACCTTTTACATTACAATTATGGTTACAGGTAAGCCTGACTCTTGAACAAAATAGCAAGGGATCTCATACACCCACTAGTGCTCAGCCACTAGGGAAACATCCATAGGGATGTCCATATCTCTATCTCACTGCGTCTCACAAGCGAACCACACTCACTAGTGCTCAGCCACTAGGATCACGTTCACTTGTGCTCATCCACAGGCATGTCCAACTCAGCAGATCTTCTTTCCCACTGCATTACACAGAAGAGTCATCTAGAGTTCATCATCTCGACTCTCTGCTCAGAAAAGGCTAATACATCGTTTTCATCTCTGTCGCATAACGATGCACCCAGCTCATGGGAATTCACACGTTCACCTTGTGCTCAGCCACAGGCACGTCCAACTCAGCAGATCTTCTTTCTCACTACGTTACACATGAGAATCATCTGGAGTTCTTCTCAACTCTCTGTAAGGAGGGGGCCATCACTACGTTACAGTTCTGTCTCAGATAGGAACCACACACCCATCTCAAGGGCTTCTCTCTCAGGTCTGTGTCCTGGAGAATGTCTCACGCAGTTGTAATCATCAACACTCCCTCTCAGCTAGGGAGGCATTCTCCATCAAGCCAAGTCTCGCACGGAAGTACTCGAACTTTGTCTTGGTTGTAGTCATCAACACTCCCTCTCAACTAGAGAGGTATTCTTCACCAAGTCAGTTTGGTGAAGATGTCTGCAAACTGCTCATGTGTAGGAAAGTATTGCACGTGTACTGTTTTCCTTTGCATCATATTTCTGAAGAAAATATTTTATCTCAATGTATTTCAATCTATCATGAAACACAGGTTTCTCAAAGAGCTTCACACAACTCTGGTTATAATCATAGGATCCATCTCATGATTAAGTAAATATGTTAGAAGCTTATGAAGCCACACTCTTTCGCACACTCAATGATATATACTCTGCTTTTGTGGTACTCAAGGCCACAGAGCTTTGTTTTCTGCTTCATCAGGAAATCATGGCAAACAACAATCGGATGTGCTCTTCCAGTCCACTGTACTTTCTGTCCATTCTGCATATCCCTGCAAACTCAAGTCTTCACTGGAGTCATATCTCAGGCCATATCTAACTGTGCCTCGTAGATATCTCAATACATGTTTTGTTGTTGTCCAGTGAGTTTGTCTCGATTGACTCATGGAATGACTAGGTACATTCACTGCATAGCATGAATCAAGTCTAGTGTTAACCAGATACATCAGTGATCCAATCAGTTGTGGATCAATCTCATCTGAATCATCATCATTCATTTTCTTCAAATCCATCATCGTGGATTTGCATTCTGTCATACTGAACTTCTTTAATATTCCCACTGTATATTTTCCTTGACTCGGGAAAATTTCATAGGTCCTCTGTCATACTTCTTGTCCCAAGAAATAGTGCATCATACTTAGATCCTTCATCTCGAAATCAAAAGTCAAAGCTTACTAGTATCCAACAACAAGGCTTTATGAATAAGTCATCAAAATCAAGCTCTCGTCACCAACACTGTAATAATATAGATTTGGATCAACAACACTCTTGCTGAAACCCAAACTCATCAAGAATCCATCCATCTGACATAGTTTCCAACTCATGGATGGTAGTACGGATGGAAGTGTATCAGGCTTACTGGATCAAGTCTCATCATAGACAACTCCCTCTGTTTGTGAGAATCCTTTGGCTATAGATCTCGCTTTGTATTTCTTGATACTTCCATCAGCTGCATGATTGATCTTATAGATCCGCTTGGAAGTCACCATAGACTTCCCTTATGGTCTCTGAACAATATCTTATACATCATTCTTTAAGATATACTGGTATTCTTTTTTTATGGCATCTTTCCATACCTGTTCTCTTGTTGCTTCTCTATGACAAGAAGGCTCAGAATCAAAGATGTGGCTCATGGTTGAAGAGTAGCTCGAAAATTTTCTTTGTTCTCTCAGGATGTGCCTTGAGAGGCTTGTATGTTTCTCTGCCTCCTACAGAGTGAGCCTAGGCAGGCCTTTTATGCCCTACTGCAATATCTCTAGACATATCAATTGGAGCAACTGGATCAGCTGGAATAATGTTTGTCTCCCTCTGTACTGCTGAAGGGGGAGAAAGTATTGTCTCACTGTCAATCTCTATCTGAGATTCTCTGGATCTTTGAAAGGTTATCTCTTCTTCAAGGACAACATCTCTGCTTGTCTCAATCTGTCTCTAACCAAGAATGTAGATCTGGAATGTCTTCAAAGATTCATTGTTATCCCATAAATGTATCCTTTCTCCCTGAAGGGTCTAGCTTGGACATCTTCTCTTTGGGTACATGAAAATACACTAGGCACCCAAATATCCTGAAGTGTTCAATCTCAGGCTTCACTCCAATGAAGCCTTCTTCGGGAGTTATGTCTTTCAAAGTCTGGTTAAGACTCTTGTTCTAAACATATACTGTGTCATGCATGCTTCTGCCCATGGAATCATAGAAGGATTTTGATCATGCATTATTGCATTGGTTGTCTCAATGATGGTTCTATTCTTCCTCTTTCTCAAATAGTTTTTGACTCCCTCTAAGTCAAGTGACTCCCTCTGAGTCAAGTGACTCCCTCTGAAGGATAAACATCTTCCTTTGTTGTTAACCTGTCTGGAACAAGAAAACAAGAGGAACCAAAACAAGAATATCTCCTAAAGGAGAATAATGAGTACATCTCTAGAATCAAAACAATTTAAGGATTGTTGTCTCAGCTACAACACCTACTTGTAATGTAGCAAACTTTAGAAATATAGGTTCGAGGAATGACAATTTCAACAATCAAACCTAGAGTCTTCACTTCCAATGTGTTGTTCTTCTGAATGCACTGACATCCCTCTGGATCCATGACTTTAGCAAAAGGTTCCTTCCTCCTGCAATTACCCTCATGACAATGATACAAATAATATATATACAAGTGCATACCTGAGGGTGTTGATATGATTTCTCCAATGGCACCTAGCTGATTTCTGTCCTCTAGCATCTTCATGAAGAAGGTACTCATAGTGTCACCTTTTTGTATCACCCACAATAAGTCTTCCTTTGAAGTCTTGTCTTCTAGGAACTTGAAGTTGCTTGATTCATCAAGCTTATCTTCCATCATAGTTTTATTCATCATAATTTTGGATTCTTCACAAACCCTTGTCAACTGGGCTAGAAAACCTAACAGTTAGGCTAGGCTAGCAATCTTAGGTTTTGTTGAGTTTATCACTGCCAACAATAAGCCTTGAAAGTCAAAAGAACACAAGTAATCTTGAAGGCTTCTTCAAAGCGTTGCAGAAACCCTAAAAACCAAAAATCTGTAGAAATTTGCAAAACCCTAGAAACCCTAGGGCCAAAAATCAAAAATTCTCGAAATTTCACTTTAAGAGCTTTTGGAGGTGCATTGAAGGAGGTCGTACCCTCCTGTCCAAATTTCAGGCCCAACGTCCAAGTATTAAGGGCTGGAACACCTCAGAAAGGAGGGTCGTACGGATTTTCTGGAAAGCCTAGGAGGGTCGTACGGTTCTGCAGAAATGAGAAGAAGATGACTGGTAGACTGGTAGATGCTTGTGCAATGGGTTCTTCAAGACCTATGCTCTGATACCATGTTGATTTTTCCCAAGAAGAAGTACTTGCTGAAATTTCCAAACTCACACTTGAAATATGATTCCTCAATGGAGAATTTACCTTTACTTATATTAGACTGAACCTGTCAACAAAAGTGTCTATTGGCACAACAGGGCCGACCTCACTAACTCACACTAATTACCAGATTAATTATCTTTTACATTAATTATCTTCTATATTAAGGTGGGGTCGACCTATACCTTTTACATTACAATTAGGATTACAGGTAAGTCTGACTCTTGAACAATATAGCAAGGGATCTCATACACCCACCAGTGCTCAACCACTAGGGGCACATCCATAGGGATGTACATATCTCTATCTCACTGCGTCTCACAGGAGAACCACACTCACTAGTGCTCAGCCACTAGGATCACGTTCACCTGTGCTCATCCACATGCACGTCCAACTCAGCAGATCTTCTTTCCCACTGCATTACACAAGAGAGTCATCTGGAGTTCATCATCTCAACTCTCTGCTCAGAGAAGGCTAATACATTGTTTTCATCTTTGTCTCATAACGATGCACCCAGCTCATGGAAATTCACACGTTCACCTTGTGCTCAGCCACAAGCATGTCCAACTCAGCAGATCTTCTTTCTCACTGTGTTACACATGAGAATGATCTGGAGTTCTTCTCAACTCTCTGTAAGGAGGAGGCCATCACTACGTTCCAATTCTGTCTCGGATAAGAACCACACACCCATCTCAGGTGCTTCTTTCTTGGTTTTGTTTCCTGGAGGATGTCTCGCGCAACTGTAATCATAAACACGAATAACCCATAAGCTTCACTCCATCCCCCTAGATATAGCTCAATCCAAACTCAATTGTCCCACGCAGATACCTCCACACATGCTTTGTTGCCACCTAGTGTACACGCTTAGGCTCTACCATGAATTGACTGAGTGTGTTGACAGCAAAACACAAATTTGGTCTACTGTTAACCAGATACATAAGAGAGCCAATGAGTTACCTGTAGAGAGTGGCATCTACTCCCTCTGACTTGGAAGCATCTATCTTCTTCAAGTTAGTAACCATGGGTGTTGCCATAGGCCTGCAATCCTGCATGCCAAACCGCTTCAGGATCTCCACAGCATATTTCCCTTGTACAAGGAAAATCTGCCCATCCTTCTGCCACGCCTCCAAACCAAGAAAATAATGCATGAGCCCCAAGTCCTTCATCTCAAACTCAACAGAAAGATCCCTCTTGCAATCCGCTATGAGCTTCTCTGATCCTATCAAGAACAAGTCATCTACATATAATACAAGAATGTGTGGCTCCCCCTTAACCAAGATGTAGTAGAGGTTAGAGTCAGCCTCACTCTTGGTGAAGCCCATCCTAAGCAAATAACTATTGATCCTATTGTACTATGCGCGTGGTGCCTGCTTGAGCCCATATAGCGCTCTCCTCAACCTGCAAACATGAGATGCCTTGTTGTGCACTTCAAACCCCTCTGGTTGCTCTATGTATATCTCCTCATCTATCACTCCATTAAAAAGCGTTGTCTTAGCATCCATCCCGTGGATCTGCCAACCCAATTCAGCTGCAATGGATATCACAGCCCTGATAGAAGTGTATCTCGCCACGGGTGAAAATGTCTCACTGAAGTCAATGCCTTCCTACTGTGAGAAGCCCTTAGCCACAAAGTGGGCTTTGAACTTGTCCACACTCCCATTAGTCGCGTGTTTGATCTTCTAGATCCATCTAGAGAAAACCATTGATTTCCCCTATGGTTGGGGTACAACCTCCCAATTATCGTTCTTCATGATGGAGGAGTATTCCTCCATCATGGCATCTCTCCACACTTGCTGCTTAGATGCCTCATGAAAATTGGAAGGCTCGGCCTCTATCAACTCGCTCATAAGAGCCATGTAACCGGAAAACCTTTGTGGCACCCAACTCATCTTGACTGATGTCTGGGGAGGCTCTACCTACTCCTGAGCCTCTCTCAAAGTGTGTTCATCCCACTTCGGCCTCCTCCTACAAGAGGACTCGTTCGAAGTAAACTGAGCATCCTCCTCCTCATGTTGCTCACGCTGCACACCCTACTCACTTTACTATTGTTGTTGAACCTGTACAGAAGTATAGGGACATGTAGGCTGTAATAGTTGTCTAGCCTTCTCCTTAGGAGCACTCTGCTCTTGATTCTACTTACGACTCTACTCATCAACTGGCATCTGTCCACGGGACTTCCTGAGAGCCCTGTCCTCCTCAAATCTCACGTCCCTCCTAACCACTGTCCTCCTGAGTGTAGGAATGTAGACCCTATAGGCCTTGGAGGTCTCACTGTAACCAACAAGGATACCCTTCTCTACAGTAGGCTCGAGCTTGGTCCTCCTCTCTGTCACAACATGGCAGTAGACCAAGCACCCAAAGATGCGTATGTGACCAATCTCTGGTCTCTTCCCTGTGAAGGCCTCCTCAGGGGTCATTCTCCCCAAAATCTTATGTGGACTCCTATTCTGCAGATAGACTGCAGTGTTGCACGCCTCCGCCCGTAGAAACATGGGCAAGTCCTGATCATGCAGTATTGTTTTTGCTGCCCCAACTATCGATCTGTTCTTCCTCTCTGAGACTCCATTCTGCTACGGGTTATACGGTACAGTCATCTCCCTCTTAATCCCAGAATCTATACAGAACTCCTTGAAGGCACTCGAGGTATACTCGCCTCCATTGTCAGATCTGAGCACCTTGATCTTTCTGCCTGTTTGGTTCTCCACAAGAGCTTTGAACTCTTGGAACATACTGAAGACCTTATCCTTGGTCTTCATGAAATAGATCCAGGTCTTCCTAGAATGATCATCAATGAAGGAAGCATAGTAGTTGAACCCTCCAATAGATACTGCTAACATGAGCCCACATACATCTGAATGGATCAAGTCCAAAATCCCTTTGGACCTGCTGTCACTGCTAGGAAACATTGTCTTAGCGTACTTGCCCAAAGCACACCCCTTGAACACACCGTGCTTATCAGAACTGAACTCTGGAAGCCCAATCACAGCCTCCCTGAGCACCTTGACTGCTTCATGATGTAGATGAGCCATCCGCCTATGCCAAAGCTCCCCCAAATCTCGGCCACCACTGTTGCCACTAACCAACACACAGGCTGGTTCAAACTGCAGTTTGTACAGTTTGTCCTTCCTCACTCCCAACACTTTTCCCATCCTATTGTTGGAGCCCTTTAGATGTATGAACACTCTTCCATCTCGGAAGGTGACCACATATCCCTTATCCTCTAATGTTGAAACAGAAATCAGATTTCTAGTTAAACCAGGAACAAACAAAACATCATTAATTGACAAAGGCTTACCAGACTCCCTTTGAAACCCCACGGTTCCACTGCCTGTTGGCCTGTATTTGGCATTGTCTCCAAGTACAATGTGGAAGTTGGCATTGTACTCCTTCATGTTGTTGAAGTACTCACGCACCCCTGTCATGTGGCATGAAGCACCACTGTCAATGTACCATGTACCAGTGACCATGGAGGTGGATAGGCATGCTAATAGTGAAAATTCATCTTCAAATCTGGCTGCAAATGCATCCATATCAGTTGTAGCAGCCATCTGCTTCTTGTGTTTGCCCTTTTTCTTGTTGGGACATTGGCTGGCAAAACACCCAAGTTGATGGCAAGCAAAGCACTTGACTTTGTTGGTGTCAAACTTCTTCTTGTTGTCGTGTCTTCAAGAAGTTCCTTCAGCTGAACTCTTCTTGCTCTTCCCTTTTCCCTTTGCTACCAAGAGAAGGTTGTCTTCATCTTCAGATTTCTTTTTCTGCTCTCCACATTGAGCCCCTCCCGAATCTCTTCCTATATGAAATCATCCCATAGCCTCTCCCAAGTAGGCATCTTCTCTCTACCCACCACACACTTGACAAATACATCCCATTGTTTGCCAAAACCATTCAAGGCAATACGTACCAGCTCTTCTTCAAGAATGATATCCCCTACTATTGCTAGCTCATCTCTGACTCGTGTGAGCCTAGTGAGGTAGGAAGTCACACCTTCACCCCTTTCCATCTTGGTGGCATGTAATTTGTCCCTAAGAGCCATCTTCCTGTAGAAAATCCAGGAACTATCAGCAGTCTTCTTGGTCTGTCTTTGACCAAGCTAAGACACTAAGTTTCTCTGCTGTTATAAAATTGTTTTCTGTTGTTTTATGACAGCCAACTGTAGTTTTGTTTTGCTGATATATTATGGTTGTTGTTTCAGTGATTGGGTGCCCTTGCAAGTAGTTTTC
>ML783767.1:1143365-1194507 GCA_009831015.1 Picea engelmannii
ACCACCAAGGAACACATCCAAGGATCAATCCAAGCACTAAGCAAGGATTCCCTGGAACACATCCAGGGGCCCTAGAACACATCTAGGGACTTATAATAGCTTGGTCCCAGACCAAGAACCCCAGTCATATATTGGGGACCCTAAGAAGGGTCTTTTGCCATGGCACTGACTGTTTGGTCCCAGACCACATACCCCAGGAGTGCACTGGGGGCCCTAGATCTCGTCTAGGGTCTTAGCCATCCTCCAGGAGAATGGCTCTCGCTGCTGCATATAAAATTTAACAGGGTTCATGTGTTATTGATGTATTAAGGGTTTGGCATCTTTTTTCAACAGAATTGTATGCTTTAATACTTTGGGATCATAGATCTTCAGCTCATCATATGGCCATGCAAATACGTCCTTGTACTCACATACCAAAACCTCATAGGCACAACCTTGGCCAACTTTGATAATTTTGGGGGACTCCTTGGAACCAATATTCAACTCAATCACCTACTCGTCCAAATTAGATTTATTAGTTCCTTTGAAAATATCATATTTATCAAATAATTTTTCTAAAGGAACTAAACTTCTTGGTATCCTATTGATCCGCAATTGGACAAATGGGGAATCACACTTATGTACTTCATCAACCAAATGAGACATAAATTCATTAAAGCAATTCAAAAAATTAAACATGTGTCTTTTGTCTTCAAATACCTGCCAGCAACCAATGTTATCAGGAATAGAAGGTCGGAATACCACCTCAAACAAATACAAAGTGTGGGGGACTACCATCCATGGCCGAAAACAAGTACCAGACAATGCCATCGAGTCTACAAGATGATTTTGTGATCTTGGGACAGCAGCTATAGAAAATGCCTGAAAACATTCAATCTCATCCTAAACTGCATCCTGGTACCTCTTCAGCCTCTGATTCTTGGCGTCACACAAATTCTTTACATGACTGACCACAAAGTTTAAAATCCCCTCGTACTTTCAACAGCTTTATCCCCATCTTTCGTCCCTACTCAAGAGCTAACAACAAGACCTCATATTCGCCATTCTAGAGAGCCTGCTTTGAGACCTTTGAGCATGTAGGAATGCCCATCCTTCTGGAAACTCACGTATAACTCCAAGAAATTCATGGTGATGCGGCCTTCTGTTCTCAACCATTTAGCACCAAAAACAATATCACATCCACGCATTTCAATAGCAGAAGTGTGAGTTTTCAAGGAATAATCACCCATTGAAGTTTCACATTTTCACATTAGCCACCACATTTCATAGATCCCCCATTAGCAATCATAATTTGAATGTTGTTAATATCATGAATGTAGCAATGTGTTTCTTAAGCAATGCAACGATAAATGAAATTATGGGTGTTGTTGATGTCAATTAAGACAATGACCTTTTGATGCTTGATATAACCAACCAACTTTAACATCTGAGGACAGGAAATTTCGATCAAAGCATAAAGAGAGATTTGGGGTTCTTCACCTGCTTGGTCAAGAAGAGGAACTTCCTCGGTGGAAAGGGTGACTTCCTACTGAGTCCTGCCATCAACTTGATCATAACAAATATCCTCGGAAATGGCAATAACTAATTTATGTTCCTTACATTTATGCCTTGGAGAATATTTTTCATCACAGTTGTGGCAAAGACCCTTCAGTTGGTGTTCTACCATTTCAACCCTTGTCAATTTGTGGACCTTTAGGGGTTGAGCACATTGTTGAGGAACCACCACATTTGTGCATGGGTGTGGAGCAAAGTTGGGGTGTTTGGACTGGGCATAGGATACAACTTGTGCACAACGAGCAAGTTGACTAATCTCCAACCAAGTGGAAAGGTGGTTCATCTCCACTTGGGCTTTGATTTCCTACTTAAGACCACTGATAAAGCATTGCTTAAAAAAGTCAACAATTAAATTTTTTGTTTGAACAGCAAAACATTCAAAAGCATCAATATATTCTTCCACCGTGCCTGTTTGATGCAATTTGGTAAGTTGGCCCAAAAAATCAGTATCTCGGATAAAGTGGGCAAACAAGGCTTTCACAAACTGCTTCCATTTAAAAAACCTTGGAGAAACTTTCTTATGCCATTGCCACCACTTCCAACGTTCCCTATCCAGATATAAGAAAATAATCTAGAGTTTCAATAGGTCATCCGCTATGGAATGAAGGGAAAAATAGTGCTCCATTTCGTCAACCCAACCAATCAAATCCAACCCATCAAACTTATTCACATTAACTTTAGGGAAGCGAGGCATCAGATTGTGGGAACAGTCAGAAAATGAGTGGTCATTATTGTAGCCTTCTTCCTCATCAATGTGCTTACCATTATGAGAGCCTTCACCTAAGAAATTGTCACCCTCATCACAGTAACCCTCCAACTTCTCAATCTTATCAAAACAAATGTCGACTTGCACAATGAGGGAAGACATGTTGGTCTCCAATGTGTTGACTAACCAGTTAAGAGCATTGACAAACTGGGAGAGAGACTGAACCGTTTGTTTTACTTCCTCTATGGCTGACATGTTGCAAGTGTCTGTCATGGACCACTAGGTACACCAAAAAGGTTTTCCAAGAGCTGGCCCAACACAATCAGTGTCTCAAGAGGACTCTATGGAGATGGGTCACAAGCAACTATACTAGTGAGTCCACAAAACAATTTTACTGGAGAGTGACACCACGAAGATCAGTGTCAAACAAGGAGTCTTTTGAGCTAGGTCTCTTATAATGGTATTGGCAAGCCCTGATTAATCTAGTGGGAGTATTACTCCTTGAGTATGACTACCCTAACAAAATTCCCAAATTTCGAATATTGCAAATTATGTAGGAATTTCATTGCGTGTGCTAGCTAGGGTTCACAAGGCCCTCAGGACAAAGGAGTTTCAAGTGTTATAGCTCTCTGATATACCAAAGGGTTTCCAACAATAGTACTTGATCAAATCATTCACGACACTAAGGAGGATAGCATGTACCCTTAGTCGTACAACCTGATTCCCTACTAGTACGTAAGAGTGATCTCCCTGAGTGTTGTTCTTTGTGTATTGCAGCAACAAGATGGCCGACGGGATTATGTAAGGTTGGTTTCAAGTGCACCTAGGGGGCTTCCGATATACCCAAGGATATGTGGAAGGCAAATACATATACACATGATATTTGACATGATATTACTCTAAGGGGCACCAACATAGGTTACAAGGGTGTCCAACCAACTGACATTGCTTGTATTTTCTACGTGTATTCTTCGCCAACCACAAGTTTACTTGTTGAAACGACAAATCTCTAAGTTATTTAAAAACATCGGAACATATCTCTAGCCTTAAAAAAAATCTAAAACTTGAGTGTGTGTCGGTATGGGAAAGTGCTCTGATACCACTTGTGGTGTTCCTTGGTAGCTAAAGCCTGAAACTGAATACTCAGAGCAAGATAGACAAAAATATAATTGTAAAAAGCAAAAAAACAAAACCAGAATATGGAAATAACAACAACAAGCAAACCTTCATTGATATTTAGAACTAAGAGCAATGTTCACTTGCTCCTTGAGGGGGCAACCTCAGACTGAGCTAAGCTCCAAATACAATGATATTCACTTGACAACCAATTGCAGAGCTTCTACTACTATATATAATTCTAATTGAACAAACCCTAACCACCTAGTGTACCTCCATTAATGAAGCCTCGGCCACTAACTGGAAGACCTTCTTTAATGAGGCCACTTACATTTATTGATTTCACACTCTACTACCTTGTGATCCTTATTTAATAAAGATGGCCCCAATACATTAAGTAACAACCTATTCTCCTAACCAAGGGAGTTAGGGTGAGACCCTAACAGATCATCAATAGGAGGATCAATAGAATCAATACCAATACTTGAGAGAAAAGAAAAGTATTAATGATGATGTTTCTTTATCAACATTTTTCAAAATTTTCTTGTTCCAAAGAAGTCATTGGACAATGAAAAGGTGATACTAGAACCTCTTTCTTGACATTTTAATTTTTCCATTGTGATGAAAATTTCCAAACAACTATCATTCATCTAGATCCCAAAAAAGGTTGGGAACTCAAAACCAAATGCACTTTATATTTTTCCCACGTGAAGCGGAGTTAAATAAATGAAGAATGTGAAAATTCACAACAATATCTTTTATCTTCTTTGGCATTAGCTAAATAAAGTATGTCACAACAATGAGTGAATGACAATACCCATTGTTTCGAAAAAACTACATTTGGTGTTCACATGCATAACATTGGTTCCAATCCAAGAACACTAGATCTACCTTGGCTTGGTATGGTAATCCACTTGAGTTGTCTTGTACCATCTAGAGTCGAGCTTTAAGGGCAACTCCAATACACAAATCAATTTGGCACACATCTTTGATGGTATTTAGAGATAGACTATCATAAGAGAGAAACATATATAGGGTATTGTTTCATTAATCAAGGAGTCATCAATAACATCAACATGATTTTGTTTTATATGCCATGTAATAAGTTTTAAGCTACTCCTATAACTAACTTGTAACTGGTGAGGGCCATTAACAAACATTAGCACTAATGACCCTCTTAACAACACTTTATTTGTCATTATGACTCTAAAGAACATATTGATTGTTAACACACTTCCTCCCTTAACACGAAATATTGATTTTATGTTAAACCCCCCTTAATACAAAAGGTGGAATTATATTGACAATGTTATTCAAAAAAAATTAAAATGTTTAAAAGAACATCATATTGAATTTTCAAATTTGGATAGTTAGTTGATCGTTTCCTCCATAGATCTAGAACTCTTGTAGGTACTCTATCAGGGTGTCTATACCCTCTTAAAAAAAAAATCTCAAGTTCACTTAGACAACTATACATGCCAAGTAAGCCTTCCTTGGTTCCTTCTGTCTTAGAGATCCAACTGCTCAAAATAAGAAATCATTGTTAGTTTTGTCACCATCATCCTCAGCCTCCTTGCTAGTAGTATTTTCAATAACAAGATTGTTCTTTTCTTTCACTTTCTTATCTTTAGCTTTCCTTTTAGAAGATCAATGACCCTAACTCTATTATTTTAAGTTGTGTGATATGGTTTTCTGTAGTAATAGCAATTTAGTTGTTTTTTTGTTGTTGACCTTGCTTTTCACTGTCTTATTGCTTATTTTGATTTTAACAAGAAGGGCATTTTATTGAGAAGTTTCCTCTCCCCATTAGAAAAGATATCATATTCTCCAATGGTTATGAAGGAAACTAACCAAGTGTAAGCGCCACGTTGATATAATTTGAAGGCAAATTGTCTAAGAGAACGACTCTTGCATTTATACCTACTTCTACTCACTGTTTTATCAGTGCTTCATTTGCATGGCTTTGCATAGTCACCCTCCTAGTCATTTTGAACCTAAAGGACTATTGCTTCAATGAAAATTTGGCATTCAATGCTTCAATCCAAACAACCCTTTCATTCATCCCATAATTCTTTAAATGACTTTACTAGGTCAAGGTGATGAAACCCAGAATCAAATACAGCCAATCCCATAATGGATTTAGTTTGTCATCCTTATTATGCCATTCTATAATTTTGTTTGGTTGCATCAATTTGCACAGAGTCCCATTGACCATCTTCTAAAGCTTTTTGTGCATGAAGTGTAACTAGGTTTTCACCTTCCATGTATGGCAATTATGTCCATTAAATTTTTCTAGAGGCGCTTTCAATTTTAGAAATAGAAAAACCCAAAAAATCAAAGTATTTTTGCCCTTTGTGTTATCAAAAAAAATTATTCATAAAATAAAAATTACCTCCACTCTTTCCTTAACCTCGATTTGTCTAAGATTTTTAGGACACATCCTCTCAAATTTCGTCTTCAACAAGTTATTTGTATGTGTCTCATATGTGTCTGATTGGTTTGAGACATGTATGTCACCCTCAAAAATTTTCCTTTGTTTTAATTCTCCCAACACTCCCAAATATGTCATATCTATTTGGCTTTGTGTATTCACCTAGTTTATGTCTATGTCAAGCAAGTTCGATATGCACTAGGGCACAAATTCATCTCTTCATCTAGGTCAGGTTTGGTTTTGGGAAGTGTTTTCTCTTCTTTGTCGATGTGGCATGGGAAAGGCAATCTTTATTTCTTTACTCAAAAGCATGCATTGTGGGTATGGCTTTCTCTATGTAGTTGCGTGGCTCAATTGTTGTTTCATCACTCAAAATCAAGCCTTGTAAGTATGGCTCTCTATGTACTTGTGTGGCTTTCTTTGTGCAAGTATTGCATTTCGAGCATCTATTCTACTTCAGATTTGTTTGAGAGTATGGCCTCTAAGAAATATATGCTCTTCTTCTCAAAATCTCATTTGTATACCACAACCTAGGCTACATTATATGATCATCCAAGGTCTTGAATGTTACTTCCTTTGGAGACTTCCCTGTTAGGAGTCTCAATTTCTTTATTTTGAACTAATACAAACTTTGTAAAGGTTAAAACATATACTAAAAACTTGCCTCTTTAGGTCCCATTTTGATACACACTCAATGTGTTCTATCTCCAATTTCACAAGCTCACATACTCTTAACTTTGCTTTGATATCATGTGGATATTTAGAGATGCTCAACCATGAGAGAAACAAATGTATGAAGAAACTGTTGGATCATTAATCAAGGAATCATCAAACACATCAACATGGTTTTCCTTTATTCTCCAAGTAATAAATTATTAAACTACTCGTAGAACTAACTTATAACTAATGTGGGTCATTAACAAACATTAGACTAATGAACATCACAACAACCATTTATTCATCATTAGGACTCCTAACAATGCATGAGTGTTACACTATAATAATCTTCCCCATTCATCATGTTTGGCCATTGTGGAAGTCACAATTTCCAAGGATCAATCCAAGCACCGGGAAAGGATTCCCTGGAACACATCCAAGGGCCCTAGAACACAGCTAGGGACTTACTGCTTGGTCCAAGACTAAGAACCCCAGTCATAGGGGCCCTCACAAGGGTCTTTTGCCATGGCTCTCACTGCTTGGTGTCATACCAAGAAACCCCAGGAGTGTGCTGGGGGCCCTAGTCCACAGCTAGGGTCTTATGCCATCCTCCAGGAGAATGGCTCTTGCAGTTGCACTAATTTCAACAAAAGTGAAACGGATATCTAATCTCAGCCCTTGATCACTTTAGAGATCTAGGGTTTTGGATTTAGAGTTAGCTCAACATAATAAAAGGCAACCTAAGTGAGAGGATGAGACACACACAAAGTGAGGAGATCTCATTGATTGGGTGAAGTGGACACTTCATCCAAGTGTAAGTGGGTAGGGCTAAGGAAAGGGGCAACAAGGGAGATAGCAGCCAAGTAGGCTAGGCTATTTGTTGCATTGTATTTTCCTCTAATGGGCCATCATCCCAGGATTGGAGCCCAAGGTTTTATCAATAAAATCAACTCAAATCTAGTTTTCCCTTCGAAGTTTTTCCAAGGGTGTTTACCCATAAATCTTTGTGCAATGTGTATGGTTTCAGTTTTTATGCTTCTGTTGATTTAATTTGTTAAGTAACCTAGCTATGCATTTATTTAATAAAGTGATTTTATTGGAACTAAGTTTCAGGTGTTGGGTTCAAGAAAATTAACATGGTATTAGAGTCGAGACTCTAAGGAAGCCAAATTTCCATGAGATTGAGATTATTAGTAGCAGAAATTTTTTTTATTGTAGGTTTTGCAAGCTGCAGGGGTAAAGAATAAAAAATAAATAAATAAAAAATTAAATTAAAAGTGAGGCAGCCATAAGGTACGGGCGTCGTACAGAGCACGGACGCACCACTACATAGAAGATTTGTACGACCATTAGGAAGAATTGACGGCTGGGTAAAATCCATTGGCTTGCAAAAAGGAGTTGAGTCATGGGCAGATCGGCTGAGTGGAGGTTGGCCGAGTGGTAAAGAACAAGGGTCGGGGGCATGCACAAATAGCAGCCGCCAGCAATGAAGTGGTTATGTGAGTTCGATGGCTGAGGGAAGAGGAGTTGTGCGGCAGTCAAGGGTGCGACTGGCTGCAGCAGAGGGAGGCTTGAGCACGATCTGCAGCTGCCAAGCCAATGGAGCAGCGCGTGGAGGCTGAGCAAGCAACAGCCAGAAGGATATGGCCACGTTCTGAGAGAAAATCGAGTGGTAGAGGAAAAGCGGCGGGAGACAACCAACAGGAAGTCAATCATTGTCAGAGGTAGCCAACAATAGTGGAGCACGATTGCAAAGGACGTGGACGACGGGTGTTGGGCACTAAGAAATTCGCAACAGGAGCAGTCGTAAAGGGGTTGAGGCAAGGGTTGGGCTGAGTAGGTGGGGGAGCCACTGAGAGCTTGATGGAGCAGGCCACGTCGAGGCAGACCAGCAGCTAACAGCCAACCGACAAGCCAAGCCACCGGGTGGACCGTAAAACGCAGAGGCAGCAGGAAAAATTGTCGAGCAGCGGGTAGGAAATTCAGGCGGCCCCGGGCAGCAAGCAGAAATCTGGGCAGCGGGCTGAGATCTGAGCAGGTTCAGACAGCAGGTCCAGGCAACGGGTCTCAGGCAAGGATCTATGTAGCCAGAAAAATATTTGCAACAAATTTTGAGTTTTTCAACAAGTTGCGAAGATGGCCACATCTGGTTTGCGATTTGAGGACAAGTTGGATGGGTTTCCAACCATAGTCCTTGGAAGGAGAGGATCATGCTAGTGTTGATGGAGAACGACATTTGGGAGTTTGCAAACTCCATTGTGGTCCCACTAGCGGATCCAAAAGATTTGTCCATCTATAAACTAAAGGACATGAAAGCCAGAAGAATTATTCTAGATGGAGTGAAGGATCACTTGATCCCTAATTTATCTGGAAAAAACTCAGCCAGGGACATGTGGGAGGCTCTGAAGAGTTTATTTCAGAGTAAAATGAGAATCGCAAAATGGTGTTGAGAGAAAAGCTCAGAGACACAAAGATGACAAGATCAGACATGGTGACAACTTATCTCACCCGGATCCAATAGGTTTGAGATGAACTGGCTACAATCGGGGAAACAGAGGATGATTCAGAGTTGGTGAGGACAGCAATCAAAGGCTTCACGAAGGAGTGGACACCGTTCATAAAAAGGAATCGTGGCACGAGAGAAGCTCCCTGACTGGTCAAGGTTGTGGGATGAATTCGTTCAGGAAGAACTTCGAGATGAAGAACTGAATGGAGGCTGGTACAAGAATGAGGATGAGAACGTTGCTCTTGCCAGCCAGGCAAAGAAGGGTAAGTTCAAGAAGTTTGTCAGTGGAGAGTCTACCTCTCGAGACAGCAAGAAGAAAGACATGAGCAAAGTCAAGTGTTTTGCATGTCATAAGTTTGGGCATTATGCAGGTCAATGTCCAAACAAGAAGAAGGGTGGAAATGGGACGCAATCAAAGGTAGTTGCCTCAGCAAAGGCTAAGGTGGATGAGTTTGCTAAGAAGTTTGAACATGAGTTCTTACTTGTTTCACATCTTTCTTCAAGCACCATATCAGTGGGTGCATGGTTACTAGATAGTGGAGCCACATGCCATATGACAAGAGCACGAGAGTTGTTCGAGAGCTTCACAGAGTCAGACTCAGACCTGCATGTGGAACTTGGTATGGGCACCAAGCATGCAGTAAAGGGATCTGGGGCAATGTCATTCCAGATGGAGTCGAGAGGCGTGTTGAGAGTGATGGATGTGCTATGGGTGCCAAAACTCAGAAGAAGTGTGCTCTCAATCTCAGCAATTGAGAAGAAGAGCTTTGACGTACTATTCCAGGATGGACAGGCGTTGATCAAGCCCAAAGGATCTAGCTCTAACACAATAGTTGTTCTAGGAGTTAGAGAGAGCAAATTGTATAGGCTAAAGGGCCAGCCTATGCGAGCTATGGCACGCAGCAGAGTTACAGAGGACAAGGAGTAGGTAGCTCCGAAGGTTGAGCAGCTCAGAGGGAGTCAGCCTTCCGGTTCAGGTGGGAAGGAGCAACCTTCCAAGTCTATCAAGGAGTCACGGTACAAGATGACCATGCAAGATGCTCAGGAGCAGGAGGCTTCTAAGAGTATGTTCAAAGGGAAGTCTTCGAAGAAGGGTTCGAGCGGGATGGCATGGATGGCAGGGATAGCTTTCTGTTCATAGCGAGCAGCCAATCAGGTGGATTGGAGAGCAACCATGGTAGCAGATTTGATAGCGATGACAGAGCCACCTCCAGGTGGTAGAAGTACCTTCCTCGCTAAGAGGGAGTGTTGATGTATTTAGCATCGAACAGGTACTTCCACATTGGCTTGGTGTCTAGCATGTGGAAGTCGTCTATGATGCCTCTCAAAACCTTAGGAAATTCACTTTATGAGTTAATAATTAAAGTGAATGACCTTTTAATTAATGTGAGTTTAATTAAGTTAAATGCCTAAGTTTTTGGTATTAGTAACTTAAGTGAGTTGATTAAATCCTAGTCGTTAGATCTAAAGTGAAAGGGAGATCTAATCTCAGCCCTTGATCACTTTAGAGATCTAGGGTTTTGGATTTAGGGTTAACATAATAAAAGGCAACCTAAGTGAGAGGATGAGACACACACAGAGTGAGGAGATCTCATTCATTGAGTGAAGAGGACATTTCATCCAAGTGTGAGTGGGCAGCGATAAGAAAAGGAGCAAAGGAGCAGCCAAGTAGGCTAGGCTATTTGTTGCATTGTATTTTCCCCTGATGGGCAATTATCCCAGGACGGGAGCCCAAGGATTTTATCAATAAAATCAACTCATATCTGGTTTTCCCTTCGGGGTTTTTCCAGGGGTGTTTACCCATAAATCTTTGTGCTGCATGGTTTCAGTTTTTATGCTTCCACTGATTTGATTCGTTAAGTAACATAGCTGTGCATTTATTTAATAAAGTGATTTTACTCAAACTAAGTGTCGGGTGTTGGGTTCAACAAAATTAACATAGCCCAACCAGTTGTCACAAATGTTGTTGGGCATTTGGCTAGTTCTGTGCCAGTAAGTGCCTGGTTCGAATCCCCTTCTGTCAGGCACACTAGTCTATGACACTGGGTTTACTAGGGATACCATCCATGAATATGGAGAAGCATCCCTTGGGTTTCCCGAAGAGGTTTTCCTTGAAAAAAAAAAAATTAACATTGGAGCTCGACGTTTGCTCCTCCAACCACCCCCTTCAAACAAGACCCCCAATAAAGCTCTTAAACCATTGATCAGCCTGAATCTGCAAAAGTGTTTTGAACTAAATTACCCAAAACCAACAAATATGAGTTTTAGGGTGGATGACCCGAGAGTTTTTTATTGGATGCCCTCAACCCAGTGTGCAATACATACAACTCAGCAATGGTTGACCAAACAAGGGAAGTATTCACTGCATGGTTGAGGCAAATCGGGGCTCATTTCCTTTTCCATTACAAAACCCCTCGTGTGTGAGTAAGAGGTATCATTGCCCATGAGATCACCACTCTCAAAACCAGAAATATTGAGCCACCGTCAGGCCCAATACCATAATAAATACTTAATAAACATTGTGACCAAAATCCACATTCTTACGGTTTTCTAATTTCTCATGTGTTATTCGGAATAAAATAATTTTTTACCTTAATTATAGTTACACACTGTTCGTTGTTACAATTCCATTCCACAACCAT
Organism: Picea engelmannii; assembly: GCA_009831015.1. Lineage (NCBI taxonomy): Eukaryota > Viridiplantae > Streptophyta > Pinopsida > Pinales > Pinaceae > Picea > Picea engelmannii. The sequence goes on from ML783767.1 coordinate 1,154,978, forward strand.
GCAATAATGGTTTTCTACTTAGTCACCAAAAGACCTACATAAAGATAAATATCAGTCCACTCTCATCCATGTGGTTTATTCACCATGTGGTCCATGCCTAAAAGGCTAAAACAAAGGGCTTAAGCTAAAAAAAACCTATAAATGCAGGCATGGGGCAATATTTCTCATTGTACAGAATATTGAAAGAAAGGGCAGTGACAGAGGTTACAAGGAGGCTTCAATTTCTTCTCCAATACATAAGTTACTATTCTATTCTCACCATCCCCTTGAAACCCTGACACTTTCTAATCGCACTCCTAAAAAGCAAGTACACCATCAATTTGCAACTAGCACAGTGACTCTTAAGAAGCCATTCATCCTTCTTAAAACACTGAACAGAAAGTTAATAACATATCCTATAGGATGGATACTCTTTCTCAGATGACTTGGCATACATCTTCCAGCATTATTTCCTCGATGTTATGAAGAGCACAAATCTGTGCAGGAAACATTACAGCCTCTTTACATAGGATGCACCAAGGGGGATTTGTTTCTAGCTAGCAGTTTCTTCATTTACAATTGGTGGCCTTTCACAAATGGTGACTTCATTCATCGTCTACAGAGGTTGGCCATTTCCCATGGTAAATAGGTTGCTTCCACATTCTTGAACGAAGGTTCTAGGAAACACTCTCCAGAAATATCTTTCTTTAGCCTTCTGTGCAATATCTTCTTAATAACCTTTGGGTTACCTTATCCAAAATCCTTTAAGTCCTCTCAGATGCCTTATCCACACTACAATCTCCTACGGAAATTGAAACCTCCGAGATCACACTGCTGTCACCAATGAACTTCTAACGATCTGTAGTCTTCAGGAGAAAGCTATCTGGTTGTTTGCAATGGTACCAGATATTTAGGGAAATGGATCATACAGATTTAAGACAACCCATAGATTTTGCATTATATGTGTGCACGTGAGAGAGAGAGAGAAAGAGAAACTTTATAAAACAAAGAAAAGATAATGGATGTTATATTCCAACACTGAGCACAATAAACCCTAGCAATCCCTGTGAAGGGCTGAGAGAGAACAATCTCACACAAGACGATATCAGGGATGATGTCCTTGCAATTACTTTTGCTGCATATAAAAATAATATTTTAGTTAGTAAGTAGTGATACCTCGAGTAATGGCACCTGAACGACAGGTTCTGGCATGGCATTTGTCTTGAAAGATAATAGCTTTGACGGGTAAATACATTCTGTCATTTTGTCATGGACCTGTAAATTGAAAAAACAAATCAATGTTCATAGTAGTTCGAGAAAAGAAATAAAATTTTGTCGATTCACAAACTACAAATAAGCTTAAGATACAATCATAATGGTTTGATCTAAATTCAGGATCATTTTATGAAAGCTGTCAATATCTTCCTACAGAAAGTATAAGGCAATCTCATGCAATAAAACAGCGGATTTCTCACTCACCATTGCCACAAAGTCATCAAGTTGGCTTTGTTGCAGTGCACTGGCATTTGTTTTCACACATAACAAATACCGTCTTGATCTTTCTATACGAGTGACTTCGGTCAATGTACAGGCCTTGCATATTGATACAGCATTTGCTGACCATGCAGTTGTAAACGAAAGGCGAGGACCTACTTCGATTAATATAGTTGAGCCAGTTCCTGTAGATTCCACATTGTCAACAAAGCAAACAAATGACAAAATACTTAAAATGTGAGTATACGATCTTTGCTAGTATAATTTATGCAGAATTTTGTTTACGGGCTTTGATCATGGGTTTTATCAAAATAAAAGAGTTTAACCAATTGTTAAAACCTATCCCAAGCAACCTCTGTGAGACCTTTCGCAAATCAAACGTGCCCATCCCATTTAATGAAAAAGACTAAATCACCTTATTATGTCATACAAGAAACTACTGACTATTCTTCGCTGGTTGCCAATCCTTCCAAATGAGCAATGCTGCAGTTGCCAATTACTAGTAGAAAATTAAACACTCTATTGAAGGAGATGGAAAGAAAATGAAGATGGGAATTTGCTTCATAGTAACGTGTGTCATCCATCAGTTATTAGAAGCATATGGTACTTTGCACTTCGATTAATTTTCTAGAATCAAACTCCACCTTTGTATGATAACAAAGATATCCCTCAATCTTGGGAGGCATTGCCTCCAAATGCTTATTCTCTTCACCTTTTCATCTCCTATTTCAGTATCCCTCAATCTTGGGAGGCATCGACTCCAAATGCATATTCTCTTCACCTTTTCATCTTCTATTTCAATATCCCTCAATTTGGGAGGCATTGCCTCCAAATGCTTATTCTCTTTACCTTTTCATCTTCTATATTTCAGACAAATTTGAATATTCACACGATAACAATTGCATGTAAAATATCACAGTCCTTGCATGTGCCAAATACTACACCTTCCAAATTTGCCAATCACTATATGTATTAAGAAAACTAATATGACCATTGTCTGTGATATTTAATCATATAGAAACTATTTAAATACTTTCTCAGAAAAAAACAGTGATCAACTTACTTGGCATTCCCATCTCCAGCAGACTTTGAGCCTGTAGCTTTTCAGGCTCGTATGTTTCCCCAAGTAACCATTTTAATATCGCGAGCTTATCATTAGACAATGGTGAACTCAAGCCAACATTAAAACACTGCAAATTAGAAAACAGTTTATTTTATGTCAGGGTAGGTTTTTGCAATCTCATGGCTTTTCAATGCTAATGCAGCTGAATTGAAAAATAACATGACAATAATTTTATTTTGTCGCCTGAGTCTCCCTCTACTCTTTGAGGAAACCGAGCTGAGTCAGCTCTTAGGAATCTGACTCGGAGTCACAAGTCAGATGCAAGTTATGTTGACTAGACAAGTCTGACTTGATGGTCTGTGAACAAAAGACACATCACGAAATACACTCATTTTGCTCTTTTTATACCCGACCTCCTGGCAAACTACCAACACACCTGCCAACAGTCTATGGCATTTTGGAATTTGTAGTATCATCTAGGATCATTGATACCAGATATTGAAATTTTGCGTCATGTAGAAATTGTAAACCGTGAAATTTACTTTTTTTTTACGAGTCAACCCCAGAGTTCATCCCAAGTCAGGGTAAACTCTTACTCCTCGGCCTCTCCGAGTGGAATATGATAACTTTCTAACGATATTTTCGTGTAAAGGGAATAAAATTGAGAAAGATAAGCAAACCTGTTCGGTCTTTATTTCTGCGATCTCATTGGAAATCTTCATCTGAACCTGCAAGGTTATAGAAAAGATTGTAGCTTTGTTATAAACTTTCCCAGCAATAGACTACGAGGAGTCCTCTCTAAATGAAAATTCCTAAAATGACTGAATAAGAATAAATAATCACCATACTCGCTTAAGAAGTTGAGCTGTAGCACTGTCACTTAGTAGCGGAAGCCGGTAGAAGTGTGTAATTTGAGGGCTCCCTATCTCAATAGCTTTAAGAATTTCTTTCTGAATTCCCTGTAAAAGGATCAAAAGTGCCGATATCTCGGATCTTTGAATACAAACAAAAACTAGAAAAAGTATAAGCAAAGCTAATCAGCAGTGTTAAAATCGTTGCAAGCGACGTCGGGGCGTATCGAAGGTTGATTCTATTTTCTCGGCATCGGGGCACACATAAATGGATGTATTTATTATTGCTCGGCGAGTTTTGCCCTTTATTCAATTTTTTCACCGATTTTTATTTTTCTGCCGATTTCAACTTAAGAGATCAAAAGAGGAGTATTTCTGCCGATTTCAGCTTAACATATCAAAATAAAAGTATAGAGGCCAACCTCCTGATTGCCTGCAACCACTGCCTCGGCCCTTATCGAAGACCGTCCCGCAGCCCTTCGCAGGCATTTCTTACGGGTAGAAGCTGCCATTGAAAAACCTCTGAGACAACTTACTTAATAAAAAGCCATTTTTTTTTTCTTTTTAACAACTATCAACAAAAATAAACAATGTACCTCTTAATCTACACAACGTAGGTCCCCAGAATCTGCTTGTCAAACCCTGGAATCCTATAACCCTAGTTTCCATCCCCCGTGTCGTCGAATCGCATACCGGGAAAGGCCTGAAAACGGCCTCCATTGAAGCTTAGATTTTGCAGACGCTTGGTCTGGGGTCTGAACCAAGCTAGGGTTTCTAGGGTTTCTGAGAGGTTGAAGAGCGTAAAAGCAACCTAAATGGCAAAGGTCCCTCCGTTTTACCTACACTGTTACTGCCGAATGGAGGTCGGCTTGCTGCTGTGAGGACCACCCAGGTTCGACACTCGGTATTTCCACTTTTTTGGCGTAGCAGTCGATATCCAGGGTGGCGATGAGGATTTGAATGTGCGTTGAATTAAAGCGTTAAAAATATTTAAAATACGCTTGGTGAATCTTTGGCCAAAAAGTTTGATTTACTATGTCGATTGTATTATTTTGATGATTTTTTTATTTTCTAAAGTAGGAATAATAAGATTTTGAGTAAATATAACTTACACATTTAGTTATAATGTTATGAAATTTTAGAGATGAAAATTGTGTGTGAAGTTTAGGAATAAGATTACAATATTTACGATTAGTTAATTTGTTTTTGTTGATAATACAGTTTAGACTCCAACATGAACAACATTATTATGGGTAAATAAAACTTGGTTATTTGAAAATAAATTGTTGGTGAGTAGTAAATGTTTATAGACTTCAAATTTTTTTAGGTTTGTATTATTACTTTGTGTATTTATTTATTTAAGTTTAGTGAAAATAAATTGTTAGCTAATTAAAACACAATTTTATGTTATACTTTAAAATTATCGTTATACTTTAAATTCAAAAAGTAGTTTTAATTTAAATAATATTTGTATGAAAGTTAATATCTCATATTGTCATAGTTAAGATTATAATAATGAAGTTATATAGTTTCAAATAGCATTTAATTTTAATATTATACATGAAACAAGAAATTATTGTTAATTGGGTTTAGCTTGAGTTGTTGGGAGGAATATTATTATCCTCCCCACTCAAATTCAATTCTTGCAAACTAGGGTTTATTCTTTAATAAAATTTGTGATACCAAAAAATTTGTTCTTTTGTGTTATCAATGTTCATTGGTTATAACTAGCATACCCCTAAAACAGGGAAAGGCAACGTCGAACATAACATCATAGAATATATTGTTTGTTAAGCATAGTATATTAATGAGCAGCGTTATAATGGTACATTAAGTGTTTGCATGCATGAAGGAGAAAATGAGTAGTGTACAAGTGCAAAGTACTTTAGGTAAAAGTATGATTGATAGGTATTTGTTAGCAACTCTCTGACACTATTGTTATTAGCATCATTAATTACAACTAAATATAGAATAATGGATCAAGAAGAACATTCCATGTATAGAAGAATGATTACAAGATAAAAGAATCTAGAATTTCAATGACAAAGAACATAAGTGTGTCTCTTTTTCTTTTCGTAGTGATACATAAGCAATATCCTTCATTTTTTCATAGCATTGGAAGGAGAATGATGGTGTTATGTGCATTCCTTCTATAGTAGTAGTCTGTGACATTGTCATGAAGGTCAAGCCTTGACATTTAGTGTTTCCAATGTCAATGGTAGACCTTGTTAAGGTCATTCCTTGAGATTTACAACATTGTATGGGTGGAATTGGTACATGGTTGGGTTGGGTTTGGTTCCATGGAGGGCAAACGTATTTATCAAATGCCACAACAACATATGTTGGCAAATTTGGATCATTACTTCCTGGTGCATATACAATTTGCATGATGACTCCAAGAGCACCATTAACTAATCCTTCCTACACCCATAAATTACATGATAGCATAACTCGTTGGCCTATACATAGCAATACATGTTTTTCTAGTTGGTCATCATCCTGTTGATGTGCTTCTTAAGCACTAAGTAATTACGTGACACTTTGTGCGATTGGCATATTCAAGGATTGGAGCATGAGCTTGTTATGGTTGTCCACAAGATTGTTTGTTGCAAAGAGGTGGATTGAAGTGTCAAACCTGTGATGCTCTTCAATGGATAAGAATTTGTCAGTCCTAAACTAAAGCAGGTTCCAATCCTCAATTGTTGGTGTAGCACTATAAATGTTGGTCAACAACTGGTAGAAATAGGACCGGGTGCCCAAAATGCCATGTTGCCGAAAGATTGTTTCCAATTTGATTACAATGGTAAAGGTTGTCCATAAAATCCTCCCTGGATTTGCTCCTACGTAAAGAGGTTTGTCCATTACTGGAGGCAATTGGCCCAAGTCTCCTACAAGAATTATTGAGTGATCATTGAATGAGAAGTGGTTTCTGTATGGAAATGCCTCACCCAAACGACTCTCAACCTGCACAAAAAGTCTAGATCCTATGAAGCTCATCTCATCAATTAGAATGTATCGAATATGTTTCAACTCTTCTTGGAACATTGTAAGGGATTGGCCATGTAAAGGCTTCATGTCCCTGATAAGAATCCTAAGTCTTGCATGTATAGTGTTTGCATGCATGTTAAATGTTGCAACTCCAGTAGGGGCAAGAAGTAGTATTGGGCTATGGCCAGACATTGCTTGAGAAAATAGTGCTTCTTTGATGCAGCTTATAAGGTAGGATTTCCGTGTGCATGCAGTGCCTTGGATGATCATCTTCAATGGTTCTTTTGGTTATCTTGCTTGTAAGTGTTGTAGGATAATGTTGAATGCACATTGTTAATTTGTAGACAATGTATTCCTAGAAAGACGTAGGGGATTGAGTTCTTGTATGACTTCCGCATTCCTTCAGGTGTAGTTGATGAAGTTTGGTGCAGTGTCAAATATATCTTTTGATACTTCAAGTTGATCCCATGGGTGGGAAGTGTCAATCCATTGGAGTCTCGACATATCAAGAGAAGTGAATTTGATATTCCTGGCGGGGCTCAATCTCGATAAAGCTTGTCATTCATTCATCTCCATGTTTGGTTGTATGTTAATATGGCTAGCCTCATCTTTACATGCTTGTTCAATAGGAGTGGGCACAAGGATGCGATCAACATGCCATGCATGGTAATCATTTATTATGCTCTCCCAGTTAGCCAAAATGTCTTCTTTTGAAAGACATATGTCTTCATAGAAGGAACGAAACGATTTGTATAGAAGTAGCTCACTCTGATAAAACTCAACAAAGGTATTGGAATCTTTGTTTGGTATTGTAGGAAAAAGTGGCCATACATGGACAATTGTGGGGATGTGTCTTTTTTTTCACTTTTCATTTTTCCATGCTTGGTTATATGTCCAATGTTTTGTGAGGTCAATAAGACATATAGGTTCTAAAAAAGCAGAACGGATCAAATATGTATCCAAGTGATTCGAGCTAGACAAGCAGTTAGACAAATCATTAGAGACTCAGTGAAATATGTGACGGCCAACATTTAGTTTGGTGAAGGTATGGTTGCATGTGAAAAGGAGTAATTTTTGTATCATATAGCAAGTTTCTTGGGCACTCATGTCCAAGTCAACGATTGCTTCTAAGTGTAAACGATGATCGGCATTTGAGGCAGGGTCGTGTGGATGTGATGTTGATACAATTATGGTAAACATATGGTGGTAGGTCTATGATCTCCCCTCTACTTTGGAAGCATATATGGCAATGTATTTCAAAACTGCATGATGAGAGAGGACTGGTTGGCAATCTACATTTGCTCGCCATGTTTGGAGTATGGTAGGATTACGAATGTTTAGGCACTCATCATTGTGTGTTGGGTGATATTTCTTTTGGCCCATTTCATCAATGTAGAGCGATGACTCTGTTTGTACCTTCCAAGGGAATTTATACCTACATTCAAGGGTAGACCCTTTTCTACGGAGACATGTTTTCTCAATGCACTTTGTATGTCTTTGAAATCGATTCAAAAATTGTTCATAATCCTCAAGTGGGTTGGATGTAAATATCTCATGCCTATCTAGCAAGCAAGGGTCATCTTCAATGGATTGATACATAGCCATGTGTGTCATGGTTTGCTCTAGGATTCCACGTCATAACATAGTTATCAAAGAAACTCTTTGCATCATTGATTTCATTTGGGTCTTCCCAATTTCATGTTTCCATGTTTGGAGCACCAACAAGCCATAGAAAACCATGTATATGTGTAGAGCCTGGATGTTTCCATTCATACCAACAAAAGGAATATGAAATGATTATTATAAAGGATATAAATCTATAAGTTGTGTTAGCACTAAGAGTCACCCTCAGATTGCTAGAGGACAAGCCGAGCACCCATCAAATAGGTTTGTAAATGGAGATTTATGATAGAATGTCAAATGGACAAAACTCAGCATAGCAATGTTCCAACACAAAAAATCTAGGCCATAATGCATAAGCAAATGGGATTTTGGTTAACTTCAGTCATTGATTTAAAGATAAATGTGAGTAGATGGAAGACTTAGTGAGGAAGATGAATAGGTATGTTATAAGCATCAGGCCTTCTAGCAGATAGGTGAAGAAAAATCTCAGACACAATAACTTATTGATCTAAACCTTAAAACACTGATAACATTTATAGCAGCATCATAATCAAACATACATTATAACACAACTTATAACATCTCATAAGAATCATTCAAATGAGCAACCAAATTAAGAAAGAAGCAAGATAATGAAAGGAAACTGAATTCTATTAATCAAAATGTCTCAGATCTCATACATTAAACCAGAGTATGGCTCTGTTTTATCAAAACATTACAATAGGGAGCATATGCTCAACCATTCAAACCTCAAAATAGCATTCTCACGTTGTATATATAGTTTAAACAGTAAGTAACAGCATGAGGTGAGAGTTGGACTCTCTATCCTAGGATTCTCCCACTAAAAACTGTCAATCTAACGTATGTACAAGTCAAGATAACAGATTGCTAGAAACATGGAACATGTTGGCAACAACTCTAACAAGGCAATCATGGCATAATTTGTTGTTTCTTGGGCGCATCTTCATCAGTGCCATGTGTCCACCATCTCCCACTGACCTCCAAGCCTTTGTGTTGAGCTCCATCTGCCACCTGGTGACTGTTGATTCCCTCAAAATCCATCAAAGCTAGAAAGGGTAGCGAATCCAGAAATGGTGACTGTATTAGCCAGTTCATAACACATTCGGTAGCAGATTTCGTAGCACCCGCCTGTGTAAATTGTTCTGCAGCGGATTCTGTAGAAAACTGTTATTTTGTGTCTGGCTAGGTGATTTCGCAGCGACTGTGTAGCTCTATATGTGAAAACTATTTCGCAACACTTTCCGTAGTGAATCTGCAATTATATCTGTGTGGATGATTCCATAGCGCCAGGTGCTACAAAATACTCTGTAATTTTCTGTGCAATGTAATTTGAGCCCGGTGTATAAGCCTGTAGATGCCTCTAGTGGGTATAATTATGACACTTTCCTCAAAACTTCAAAATGCAAAAGATGATCATCATCAACAATGGGGTTTTCCATCCTTTCCACTTCATCTACTTAATCTGGCACTTCTCCTTGTTGCAGCGTGGGCTAGTACATTGAGATTTCTATGGGCTAGATCATCCTTGAAGGGTTGCAACTCCTCTTTAAGCTTTTTGTTCTGAGACTGCAAGTCTTTGTTCTGTCTGTACAAGTTTCTAAGCTGCCTATGAAGGGGCATAAATCTTCTTGTTATGAACTGAGCTAGCTCAAGAGTTTTTTTATACATATCCATGAGCTCACTCATATTTCTCCTCTCAGCCAATCCTTCTTCCTTCAAGTGGGAAATTTCCTTTCTTGCATCTCTGAGTTGTCTGATCAATCTCTTGAAGGCGGGGTTATCAAGAGGAGTGGTGATGTTTATGATTTCAACACGCTTCCCAACATTTTTATTTTTACCCTTCTCTTTCTTTTGGACAAGAACTTTGGTTATAACTTCTACTTCATCATCTTCCTTATGAGCTGATGATCTGGTGACGGGCCTCCTAGCTCTAGTCTCAATTGTTGCAGTAGGTGAAGGAAAGTGTAACTTTCTCCCCTTTTTGGCTGTGGTTTTGGCTAAGGGAAATTCTTCTAGCTCAAGTGCAGCCTGAGGTGAAAGTTCCCTTTGTGGAGAGTGATGGGCTCCCCTTTCTTCTTCTTCAACTTCTCTAGGAACCTCTTTATCTTTGGCAATGTGTTTGCCCTTTCTCTTTTTGCTTGTTTCTGTGTGGGCAGCACTACCAGTTGACAAAGGGCTTTGTACCTTGGATCGAGGGGTAGAGGCTACATCTAGTTACAGATTGGCCGAGGCAATAAATTTCTCCCAAGCTATGTTTCTTTTCTTTAATTCCTCCATTATAAGCATCCTGATCAACCCTGAGTGGAAAACAGTTGTTTCCACGACCTTGGACTTGGGTTGGACCCTATCAGCCATTTTTCCCATACTCCTAAACAGATAGAAAGGGATGTTCATTAAGTCCTTGCCTGTAAAGTGCAGCAAAAGCCTAATGTGATATTGGTAGATCATATTGAATCTGCCCTCACAGGTAAAATATCTTTGGATTACTTTCAACATTTTGTCAAAACCCTCAACCAAGTGGCTCCTAGGCACTCCCTTAGACAAATTATCTTCTTGATGCTTTGGTTTGAGGAAATCTTTAGAAAAGGTTGCATTAAGAGTCATAGATTTGAACCAAATTTCACCAGTGTTGGGTATCTTAGTGGTTGTTGCAATGGTGGCCTCAGATACTTCTAGTTAAAGGATTCCCACCTTGGTCTTAGTGCCATCAGAGCTTAAGGCAAACTCTCTGGCTACCTCAGGGTGTCCCATCTGCATATTCTGACAGAAAGTTAAGAAACCAACCCTCTAGAAGACCTCTCTGATCAGAGGTTCAACATCAAACAAGTGCATATCAAAAGGCTCAGTCCTGGCTACACTCCCACCCTTGTGAGACTTCTTCTGTTGAGGTGTATCCATTTGATAGAAACAAGAGACCAAACACTACAATGCTATGAGAGGTATGAGAAGCCAAGCAAGGACATAAGTCTTTAGGGTTTGAATGGTGGTCTTTATTAAGGCTTCAGGGTTTTCCTTCAATTGACTTCTGAACTAGTGAGAGAGCAATATGATGGCTTAGAAAAGGAAGAAAATCCCTTCAAAGAAAAGATATGCAAGGAGGCAACATTGTCAAGGTTTTAAGCTAACATTAAACCACCATGCAGGGTCATCATCATTTTAAAAGCAAAGGCTCCTAAACTCTTCAATGTAAACAAACTTTGAAGTGAAAAATATTAAATGACACTGTAAAGGAAAAGAGTTGATGCTAGCTATGTGAGTAGAGATGATGATAATGGGTTGATACACAGTTTGCAGCGCTAGAACAAGGGGATCTGTAGTGCAATTTCGTAGCGGTTTCTGTAGCGTAGACATCAAGGGCCAAGAAATAAATAGGCACGATGGCTCTGATAGCAAAGTTTATTCAATTTTAGTGGAGAAGGCTAACAATGTTGCAGATGGCTAAGAATTTTGTGATAGCAGAGGTAAAGGGGCCGGTAGGTAAAGGAGACCCCAATTCGCAGCGCCAAGTGCTACGAAAATTTCATAGAGCCTTAGATGATCTTCAACAGAGCTTATATTGCTCAAGGAGTGCCTGGACACCGTAGCTTGAGTGTAGATGAGCTTCAGAAAGCATGAAGTTGCTTGCAACCATCCCACTCTTCAATTCACTTATGTTAGTTGGTTTATAGCATAATCCGCAGCGCTGTCTGGACTAGGAGTTTCTGCAGCATCGAGTTAGGAGCATAATTCAAACTTTGATAAACAGTTATAAAGCTTTAATGACCAAATCATGATTATTCCCTTTTAAAAAAACATGGATGCTAAAAACAATGAAATGACATGACATCAACTTCATAATTGCAATGATGATAAAGAGGAAGGGTGTACAAAATATGTGCTACGAAAAATCCTAATGAGTTGGCAGCGTACTAGAAGGGATTTGATTTAACTCCCTAACGAGTAAAGGGACATAGTGGAGAGGTTCAAGCATATAAATGGAGGTAGTGACATGTCAGACTTGTCGTGTCATGGGGATGATAGTGATAGCTTGTCAAATCATGTGATGAACCAAGGGTATAAACCACAGGGGTCGGTCAAATGTATAAGCCAATCTCCAACGTTTCATTTATTTGAGTTGACCTAAGAAAACCATAAGGAGAAAATCAAAAACCAACTTAAAAAGACTAATGGATAAAATTTAAAAACCTAAGGAGAGAATTGACCCATGACAACTTCATGTGATAACATTGGCTCCACAGGTGATGGCATGCTCCCTGTGAGCTGCCAAGAACAAGCAGCTTCATTGTCTTATCCTAGGGCTATGGGGTCATTTATTCAAACAACAATAAAAATAAAAAGTGATATTTACAATGAATGGGACAACCACTCATGGATTTAAGCAAAATACTTCTTCAGAAAGTGCCCATTGACAAGGCCACCAAAAACTTCAGAATCCTCCAAGTTTTGCAATTTATAAGTATTATTTGAAAACACCTCAAAAATCTTGAGAGGACCAATCCACAAAGCTTTGAATTTACCATGTTTGTCTTTGTCTTGCTTGGGTGCATCCCACTTGAGCACTAGATCTCCCATCTGAAAATTTTCTTTGCTTACCTTCTTGTCAAAGGCTTGCTTGATCTTTTGTTGATGGTCCTGTGCTTTGTCAAGAAGTTGCTCCCTAGTCTATTGTACTTCTACCAACTGTTGTATCCTCCTGACCATCTCATCAGGTTCTCCTTGGTAATCCTGGAGGAACTTTGCCACAAGCAAGGCAAGATAAGTAGGAAAGATAGATTCAATCCCATATACAAGCTGAAAAGGGGAAATACCAAGTGACCTTTTTGTTGTAACTCTATCATCCCACGAGGCAAATTTCAGCTTTGAGTCCCATGCCTTCTTGTTATCTTTTGACAACTTCTTGATTATCTTTATGAGGCTCTTGTTAGAAAACTCTGCCAAACCATTTCGTTGGGGGTAATAAGGAGTAGAATGGACTAATGTAATCCCATACTGTTCACAAAACTTTATCAATGGTTCATCTTTGAAAGAGGTGGCATTGTTAGTAACAAGCTTGCTTGGACAACCAAATGTTGACATGATATCCTCAAGAAAACTAATGATTACCTTGTGGGAGGCACTCCTTGTAGGAATGGATTCTATCCATTTGGTGAAATAATCAGTTGCAGTCAAAATCCACCTGTGTTGACCACTTGAAGTTGGATGAATTTCCCCAATGAAGTCAAGTCCCCATTACTGAAAAGGGCTAGAAACCACCATAGGCTTCAAAGGAAAAGATTTGAGTTGTTGCTTTCCAGAAAACTTTTGACATTTGTCACAAGCTCTAATCTTTGCCCAAACATCAATAAAAAGGCTAGGCCAAAAATACCCAGCTCTGAGGGTTTTATAGGTTGTGGTTCTCCAAAAGTGATGGTCCCCACACAAGTTGTAATGAAAATCAGTCATGGCCTTTTGGGCCTCCTGTGGATCTAAACATCTCAAAAGAACCCCTAGAGGATCTTTCCAATACAATATGTGATCAATGAGACAATTTTTGATTGCCTTAAGCTTCAAAGCTCTTACCTTTTTCTTCTTCAAACTATCAGGAGGCTACAAATTTTGCAGAAAGTAAATGATGTCTTTATACCAAGTGCATTCTGCCAAGTTGGGGCTGATATGAGAGCTTTTGTCAGCAAAATCATATTGCTGATTTTTTGAGTTTAGGTTCATGAAATTAACCCTCGGTGCTTTGCAATTTGATTCAGCCAACAACCTAGCTAAATCTTGACCTTTCACCAGCTTAGTGGGCTTCATTTCAAGGTCAAATTCCAGATTTTTGGCAATCCATTTGCTCCTCTTCTCATTTATGTCAGGCTGGATAAGTATCTCTTTCACAGAGGCTGATGGAACATAGGCAATAATCTTGGAATGCAGAATGTATACTTTGAAAGCTTTGAGGGCTTTAACCAAAGCATAAGCTTGCTTTTCCATGATATCATACCTCATCTCTGCATCCCTCAATGCTCTGCTAAAAAAGGAAATAGGTTGCTCTAACCCCTCTGTATTTTTTTGAATAGAGATAACAACCAATGTGTCATACGAGGCAAAGGAGAATATCATAAATTCCTTGGAATAATCAGGGCTGATAAGCACAGGTGCTTTAGTCAAGGCCTGTTTGATTTGGTTAAAATAATCTCGAGCTTCAGCAGTCCATTTCACCTCATTTCCTTTCCTAAGCATAGATGTGATGTACTTAACCAATTTAACAAAGTTAGAGATGAATCTTCTCAGAAAATTGATTTACCCAAGAAAGACTAAACTTATTTCTTGGATCTAGGAAGAGATGAAGTCTGGATGGCCTCTACTCTGCTTAGATCAATTCTTACCCCGTCTGTTGATACAATGTGTCCCAATAACTTGTCTTCCTTCTTAGCAAACAAAGACTTCTCAGGATTGAGAGAGAGACCAAATTTTCTACACTTCAGGAAGACCCGTTTCAAATGATGATAATGTTCCTTATCAGAGTTTGAGAACATTTTAATGTCATCTAGATAGATGACCACAAATTTGTCCTTCTCCCCAATAAAGGCAATATTCATTGCTCGTTGAAAGGTTTCTCCTACATTCATTAATCCAAAGGGCATTTTAGCATACATGAATGTGCCCCAAGGAGTAGTGAAGGTTGTCTTATGTCTATCTTCAAGTAGGACAAGATCTGATTGTATCCTGTGAAGCCATCAATCATAGACATCCTAGATGAGCCAGTCACTCTCTGCAAAATATGTTCCATCTTTGGCAAGGGGTAATTATCTTTCTTGGAGCTTATGTTCAAATTTTTGAAATCAACACATAGTCTAATTTCCCCATTCTTTTTCCTCACAAGGACCAAGTTAGCCACCCACTCAGATTACCTCAAAGGAATGATGATCTTGGCATCAAACAACTTCTTTACTTCTTTTTCCATAATAGGCAACAACATGGGATTTATCTGTCTGAGTTTCTGCCTAAAACGCTTGGTCTCCTCTTTCAAAGGGATCTTATGTTCAATGATGTTTGTGTCATATGTTTGTAAATATTCATATTTCCAGGCAAACACATCAGCAAACTCCTTTAAAAGTTTGACATACTCAACCCTTTGTTCCTTTGACAAACTGCTAGACAATTTCACATACTTTGGATTTTCCTTTGTACCTAAATTGCATTCAATCACATCAACATTTTCAGTTGAACCTTTAACCTTCACAGCAACATCATTTCTGTCAAACAATCTCTCCAAAGGAACTAGTCCTTTTGGAATATGGTTACTAGGCATTGAACAATATGATGGTCAACAATTTTATTCAGAAATATATCAGCATGAGGGCATTTGGCATTGTCGTGATCTTGATCAATATGCATGGCAGAAAATTCTTCCACAGTTTCAAGAAATCTTTTGATCTCAAGATCATCCTTAAAGACCTTCCAATGTTTGACATTGTCAGGTATAGAGGGTCTATACTTCACTTCCACATCATATTTGAGCTTAGGGTGCAAAGGAGCTTTGAAATGACTTGCATAAACAACCAAAGAATCTGCCATATTATTTTCGTCTCTTGGAACAAAAGAGATATTAAAAGCTAAGAAGAAATTGTCAACAAGATCCCAAACTTCATTTATGTAAGTCTTTAACCTGGGGTGTTTAGCTTGATACAAATTTTTGACTTGATGTACAATTAATTCAACATCTCCAAACACTGCTAACTCTTCAATTTTCATGTCTTTAGCAGCCCTCAAACCCAAAACAAGAGCCTCATACTCTGTTATATTGTTTGTAGTTTCAAATTCAAGTTTTTAAGACAAATATATGATCTCTTGGGTTGGGAAAATAAAGACCACCCCAACACCAACACCTTCCTTAGAAGAGGCTCCATCAAAAAACATCTTCCAAACAAAGGTATTACGAGGGGAAGTTTCACAAGTGTTAATGGGTTGTTTTCTGATTTCAATAGGTCATTGAGGAGCATCAATGAGCTATAAAATATTGGATCCTAAATCAATATCAACTACAAAAATAGGGTGGTTGGTAGGATTGGCTTCATCATTGATGATGTAAGCTAGTTGTGCTTCCCTATAAAGCCTTCTATGCTCTCCCCAAATACAAGAATGGTGGCATATGAAAGGTCCAACTGCAAAGTTCCCCCTAGTCTTTTGATCCAAGATCTCGACAAGTGCATCCCAAACTTAGGGGGAACATCAACCACCAAAATATCCATGACCACACTCTTCATGGGAAATTGGAACAAGGTAACAACCAGGTCTTTGATTACCCCAAGACACTTCACTTTCCTAGAATCAAATGAGTATAGGTCATCTTAAGTTTTTGTAATTTCCAGCCCAAGCTCATCCATGACAGTTTTAGGCATAAGGTTATGAGATGCACCTAAGTCCATCAAGCAATTGTGCAACAATTTATCATGAATATTTAATTATGTGTAGAAAAGGGGAGAAGAGTCATCCCTATCCTCTACCAAAGTTCCCAATATGACTGTTAGCTTGTCATCTTGAAGGTTCACCGAGTCTCTGGAATTAGAGGAAGATTCGGGCTGCAACATCTTGGAAAGATATTTTTTAAACTCCTCATTCTTAATCAGCTCTAAAAAGGGTACTGGGATTTTAATATTTTGAATCTCACTTTCAAAGCTAAAAGAAGAGGGAGATTTCAGAATCTACTTAATTTATGGGACATGGCTCTTAACCACTGCTTGAGGGTTTTGTGCCTCTTTTTCTTTGTTGCTAGATGTGACAACCTTAGTAGAATTTTCTGTTTTGGTGGGATGATCAGAAGTGTTAGCTTTTCCCTCTTTCTTTTTTGACCTTAGGTTGTATTTATTTGAATTATAATTGATTTCCCCCCCTTTATTCAATTCATTCAATTGGTTGTCCATGAGAGACTCCTCATATGCAGATTGGGTTAAATGAGGGGATGGATATGTGTCACCAAGACAATGGATTTCTGGATCAATTTCTTCATCCTCTCCTTCTTCATCAGCAACAAGGTTATTTTGGATAGAGGCTTGGACTTTTTGATAATCCATATCCCTATTTCTTTGATCTCTTTGAAGGACCCGAGGGGCATTATTTGGTCTTATGAAATTTCCTCTATTATTAACATTTTGTGTGTTCCTATAATTATGCTTTCCTTCAAGCTTCAACTTCTCCATTTCAGCAGAAAGTGATGTTACCAATTTTTTTAGTTCATCAACTTGAGGGTGGACAACAGAGGAATCAAAGGTTGAAGATTCAGTCCTACTTTTTCTTCTGTCTCTATCAGATTTTCCCCTAAGCTTGCCAGCTGCCAATATGTTAGATTCTACCTCCAAGGCTGCATCTTGCATATGGGCTAGAGAGGTAGATCTTCTTTCTCTCAATAGGAGGAAAAACTCTGGGTCAAAAGCACTGGCATAGGTGATCTCGGCAGAAGTTTTTGCAGGCTTAATTTCAGTGGGAATTTTGTTGTACATTTTATTAAATCTTTTTGAGAAGTCTGAAACAGATTCCCCTTCTTTCCTCTTAAGTGACCCAAATTCTGAAATGTAATATAGGAAATATTTTTTGTCCCCTCAATGCCTCGTAAAAGCATCATCCAAAGCTTCAATTCCAACAATAGATCCAGGAGTTAAACCCCTAAACCATTTCCTAGACTCACCATCAAGGATCTATACAAAGACCCTCATCCATACATCTTCATTCTCAATATTAAGATTGTGTGCATAACTACAAAAGGCTGCAAGGTGTTATTCTGCAATTATGTCCTCCTCCCTTGTAAACTTAGACATGTACTTAAGGTAGTCTCCAACTGGGAGAGCATTCATAGGTTGAGGTAACACTAGAGGGGCATACCTAGCAGCCACGATGGCATCCATCCTATTTCTAGGAACGTTAGCACCTGCCATTGGATTGTGAATTCTAGGAGAACAAGGGGGAGATTGAGTCTTGGCAGGTACAACTGCAGCTTTGATTTTGGGAGAAGAAGGGAAGTTGGATGGAGAGATTTGAGTTTTCACAGGAAGAGGTTGAGTCTTTGAAGAAGATGGTATAGGTTCCAAGGGAATTGAGGTTTCCTCCTCTTTAGTCATAACAATTTTAATAGAAGGAGGAGTAGGAGAACCCAAGGTAGGAAAATCTTCTAAGCTCTCAAGTCTAAACCAGCTTACAATATCAGGAGAGGCAAGGACTTCAAAAATTTCTTCTTTCAATTTGGGACTAAAAGAAGAATATTCAACAGGAAAATTTTCAAAATCCAAAATGCTAGAAATTTCAAAAGAGGGTAAAAGACAAGAACTGGATATAGCTTATGGTGTATTAAAGGTGGAATCAGAAAAATGACCAGAAGTACCTGGTACAGCAGCTGAAAAGCCTTCTTGAGAAGCTTTTCCTTTCTTGATAATCTTCTCTGGGTCAACTTCAGGTGTTGCCAGAGGTAGATGTGGATTAGACCTCGTATGTCTGCCTTTGGGAGCCACAACTGAAACAATGGACTCGTCAGGTGCAAGTTGCAATCTTCAATGTATTGATTTCTAATGCACCTTCAGAATCGATATTTCTTTGTCGTTCAATCCCAGGGAAATGTTTTCAATTCGTTCCTCGACAACGACACCAAGAATGTTAGCATTGAGAGTCACCCTCAGATTGCTAGAGGATAACCCCAACACCCATCAAATAGGTTTGTAAATGTAGATTTATGATAGAATGTCAAATGGACAAAACTCAGCATAACAATGTCCCGACACAAAAAATCTAGGCTAGAATGCATAAGCAAATGGGGTTTTGGTTAACTTCAGTTAGTGGTTTAAAGATAAATGTGAGTAGATGAAATACTTAGTGAGTAAGATGAATAGGTTTGTTGTAAGCATCAGGCCTTCTAGCAGATAGGTGAAGAAAAAGCTCAGACACAATAACTTCTTGATCTAAACCTTAAAACATTGATAACATTACAACAACATCATAATCAAACATACATTATAACACAGCTTATAACATCTTATAAGAATCATTCAAATGAGCAACCAAAGTAAGAAAGAAGCAAGACAATGAAAGGAAATTGACTTCTATTAATCAAAATGTCTTAGAGCTCATACAGAAAACCAGAGTATGGCTCTGTTTTATCAAAACATTACAACAAGGAGTCTATGCTCAACCATTCAAACCTCAAAATATCATTCTCCTGTTGTATATATAGTTTAAACAATAAGTAACAGCATGAGGTGCAAGCTAGACTCTCTATCCTAGGATTCTCCCACTAAAAACTGCCAATCTAACATCTATACAAGTGGAGATAACAGATTGCTAGAAACATGGAACATGTTGGCAACAAATCTAACAAGGTAATCATGGCATAATTTCTTGTTTCTTGGGTGCATCTCCATCAGTGCCATGTGTCCACCAGCTCCCACTGTCCTCCAAGCCTTTGTTTTGAGCTCCATTTTATTTCAACGTTGTGTTAGGAAGGGTCGACCTTATATTTGTTTCACTTCACATGTTGTATTCTTGTGTAGGATTGAATAGGGCTGACCTGGTATCTCTTCATAACATTACTTGCTAGCGTTGTAATGAGGAGGGAGGTTGACTTCATGTGTGAGCTTTATAAATAGTTGCTACTTTATTGGTTGAGAGGGCTCTCGAAGGATCCGAGGATACATGGTCCACGTCAATTCGAAAGTTCAACATTCAGGAGTTCGACGTGTATCTTTCAGCTTCCTCTCCGAATGACGCATAATCTATCGCCACATGTACCTAGCATTCACAGCCAGGATTTACTCCAGCTTGCAGAGCTCTGAGGAAACTCGTGCGTCCCTATACCGCCGAATACCCAAACTTTCGGATAGCCTTTAATCTATGGACATGTGTTCCTCCACTTTCAACGGTCCCGATTAACTTCGCGGCTCCGACATTCGGGAGTTTGGGTGCTAGACCACTCCTATTCTCTTGAAGCAACACTTCACCGAAGCACTTAAGGCTACCCCTATTAAGTCCGATCTAACAGCTGAGAGATATATCCACTGGATCCCCAGATCGATGACCCTCATCAATTCGTGACTCTGACCTTCAGTTGTTTTTTAGGGTGGTGGAGTCATAAGTTCCGAAGTCTCGAAGCCAAAAGGGCTAGCTCCTTTCAGACTAGCACAGGGTTCCCAGACCTTGGTCATACGGGTCGTTTGAAAATTCTTGTGGGCTAAGCGCTAATCCTTTTTAACAACAAATGGGTTAAGGACATGGGCATGAGCCCTTGGTCAGATGGGTGAAAGGTCTGAAGGAGCGCCCTTATCCCACAGAGTTGAACTTGGCATTCCTGCTAAGGTAAAGTAAAGAGGTCGGTAGGACTTAGACATTCTAGTTAATCCTATCCCAACTCTCTTGCGGATTCACATCCCATAAATCTCTAGCAACTAAACTGAGATAAATTGAAAACCATGTAAATATAGCAGTTTATAGAAGGAAATTAGAATTTCTAATAACGGTTCAAACACTGCAAGACTTAACCATAAACACATGCATTCAATCATCGCATCCAATGTATTACACAGAGTATGAAAATACTTATCAGAATTGGAGAATGTGAAGCAACTACTGAAAGGGGTGCATGTTTCCTCCTAACCATAGGCAAAACCACTCCTGACGAATTTACCAATGCCACCCCCGAGCTAGACCATGATGCTCTGAGAGAGATTCTTTCTCCTTGATCCACAACAATCAGGGATAGAGCTTAATCTCCTCCTCCCATAGGATCTTGGCAATTGGATTTCTCTACACCAAGCAAGGAGGTCTGTGCAAGCACTTCCTCAGTCACTCGTCAACCTCATTTATTAGCTTGTAGCGAGACCCTGACCAAGGCTTCTTACAGCCAAAACAAGCTTGCTTCTCAACTTTTCTCTCAACTCCAGAGTCGAAGCATTCTCACTTCTCTTCTTTGGATATTGATTTCTCTACTCTGCTTCCTTGCAGATATGTCTTTGTCCCCCAAATTACCTCCTTTCTTGCCTTCCTCAGCATGGTTACGTGGGTCCGAATCCCAATTCATGGTCAAACCTAGAAGCCTTATAGATGGGTACCCTACCCCATCTCCTCATTAACTCTTGAGATTAGCCTTCCAACTACCATCCTGAGTGGTAATTCATTTATGGGTCAAAGGACTGTTGAGCAATTACAGCCAGTAGGTACTGGTCTAGTGAGGGTCATCTCAACCATTCTTGGTTTTCCTCACCATCTATTTCACAACATCCATGATCTATCTTGGTAAACACCCCCCTTTTAGCAGTTGTGCAACACATATCCAATTGCTTTTAATAACATAAAATTCATACGTTGACCCTTTTATACAAAGGTTCATCAAATCAAACATTTACACATATTTAGTCCACCATAGTCTCTTTCCCATTCATAGTTATATTTACAAACTGGGAGAAACAAGGGTATTGCAATCCCCTCCCCCTTAAAGGAACATCATCCTCAATGTTCTATCTGCCAATGTGCTCTGTATGTACATAAGTAAACAAAAATGGATATGCATGTTTCATGGAATCCTCCATTTCCCATGTAGCCTCATTCGGGCCAAAGTGTTTCCACTGCACCTTGACCTATGCAATGGTTCTATTCCTAAGTGGGGTTTCCTTATTGTCTATTATGCATTGAGGTTCTGGTAGGAATTCTCCCTCATGTTCCACCTGAATCACAGACCAGTCAATAATATGATTAGAATCATGTACATACTTCTTTAATAAAGAAACATAGAAAACATTATGTGCCTTCACTTTGGGAGGAAGTGTTAGTCGATAGGCTACTGGTCCCACTCTATCCAAAACTTCAACGGGTCCACAATATCGAGGTGCCATCTTGGCACAAGCTCCCATTCTCAAAGAGATTTTCCTGGGTCTAACTCGGAGATACACACGAACCCCTGCTTTGAACTCTCTAGGAGTCCTTTTCATGTCCGCATAGCTCTTTTGTCTATCCTGGGCTATCTTCATATTTTGTCTGATCTAAATTACTTGTTGTTCCATTTCCTTTAGCATATCTGTCCCGATTGTAAGTCTGTCTACTAGGTTGTTCCAACTGATTGGAATGTTTCATTGTCTTCCATAAAGGGCTTCAAAATGGCTCATTTTTAATGACTCTTGATAGCCATTGTTGTAGGCAAATTCTACCAATGGTAGGTAGTCCTGCCACTTCTTGGGTTGATGCATTACATGCATCCTCAACATGTCTTATAACACTTGGTTTAACCTCTCTGTCTTCCCATCAATTTGAGGGTGGTAGGTTGTACTAAAGATCCATTTTGTTTCAAAACCAACAAACATAGATTTCCAAAAGTTTGAAGTAAATTTTGTATCTTTGTGGGATATAATTTCCTTAGGCATGCCATGCAATCTAAATATTTATTTCATGAAAATGATGGCAATATCTATTGCCTTGCAAGTTGACTTGATGGGTATGAAGTGAGAAACCTTGCTTAGTTTGTCCACAACTACCATGATGGCGTCGTTCTGTTTGGTTGATCTTGGTAATCCTGTGATGAAATCCATGGAGATGGTTTCTCATTTCCATTCGGGAATTGGTAGGACCTGCAACAACCCTGTTGGGTGCCGGTGCTCTGCCTTGACTTGCTGACATTCTAAACATTTAGCTAAGTAATCATGTATGTCCTTTTTTTCAGTTCGGGCCAATAAAATAGTTTCCTAGTGGTCGTGATCATTTTATGATAACTAGGATGACCAATATATGGTCTTTTGTGTAGTTCATCCATTATGAACCTCTTCAAGTTGTCACAATTTGGAATATACAATCTGCCCTTGTAAGTCAGCAAGCCATCATTAAGCATATGATAACCTTTGTACTTCAACCCCATGGGCTCTTGCTTTAGGTATGATGTCACGGTATTGAAAAATGCATATGTTCCTTGTGCAGTTTTGACCCTCTATTTGATGTATGATTCACTGGCGCTTACAACTACCAAGTGAACTACTTTCATACTTCTACTAAGGGCATCAACCACCCTATTCTCCTTTCCTTTTGATATGTTTGATTTCAAAATCAAACTCACTAAGGAGAGCCATCCACCTAGCTTGTATCACATTGAGTTTTGGTTGGTCAAACAAATACCTCAACCCACTATGGTCTGTCATAAGTACAAATCTTCTACCTAAGAGGTAATGCCTCCACATTTTTAAAGCATGCACTACAACAACCCATTCCATATCGTGGGTCACATAATTCACTTCATGCTCATTCAATTTTCTGGATTCGTAGCAAATCACATGTCCTTCTTGCACAAGGACTCCTCCAAGCCCTTCATTGCAGACATCTGTACATACAAGGAATTCCTTGTTTGGGTCTGCAAACTTCAGTACAGGCGCATTGGTTAGAAGGTATTTCAACTCTTGAAATATTTCTTCACATTCTAATGTCCAAATGAATTTAACCCCCTTTTTCTGAAGGGAGGTGATTGGGCAACGAATCTTGGAGAATCCCCTTATGAATCTCCTATAGTATCCTGCTAGGCCCATAAAGGATCGGATATCAGATACATCCTTTGGGGTAGGCCAATCCATGATGGCTTTGATCTTGTCAGGATCAACTGCCACTCCTTATTTAGAAATAACATGGCCTAAGTAATGGACTTGTTTCTCGAAAAATTCACACTTGCTAAGCTTAGCATAGAGCAGATGTTCTCTTAGTAATTGGAGTACTAGCTTGAGATGTTCTCCATGTTCTTCCCTATTCTTGGAACATATTAGGATGTCATCAATGAAAACCAACACAAACCTATCCAAGAACTTTATGAATACGCTATTCATGAAGAACATAAAAGTGGTTGGTGTATTGGTAAGCCCAAATGGCACCACCATAAATTCATAGTGACCATATCTTGTCCTAAAGGTTGTATTGTGGATGTCTTCATCTTTAATTTAGACCTGATGGTATCCAGACCTCAAGTCAATCTTGGAGAATATTGTAGCACCCCTTAATTGGTCGAACAAGTCATCGATCCTTGGTAAGGGATACTTGTTCTTGATGTTCATCTTATTGAGTTGTTTATAATCTATGCACAGTCTGAGTGTGCCATCTTTCTTTTTGACAAACAAGGTTGGTGCTCCCCATGGAGACACACTAGGTCGAATGTAGCCTTTGTGCCACATCTCCTTCAGTTGTAGTTTGAGCTCAACTAGCTCCGGTGTACTCATTCTTTAGGGTGTTCTAGACATTGGCACCGCTCCTGGTACAAGTTCTATTGAAAAGTCAATATCCCTTCTTGGAGGTAGACCTGGTACCTCTTATGGGAATACATCTTTATATTCTCTTAATATGGGATGGTCCTCTATACTGGGTTTTTCATTCTCAATAGAGTTTAATACTTGTATTGCATACAAGGGACATCCCTTTTTGCAATACTTCTTCACTTGGAGGGCTGATATTTGTCTCACTAAGACAAGATTTTGAATCCCTTGTAGGGTTACCCTTCTTCCTTCTTCATTTTCAGACTCCAAAGTTTTACTGTAACAGTCCAATTTAGTTATGTGGATAACCAACCAGTCCATGCGAATCAACAGGTCATAAGATCCTAGAGGAAGTATGTTTAGGTTCATTTGGGTGGGCAACCCACTTATAACAAATTGGCATGCTGGTATGACCTCTATTATTTTTCTTTTGGTTATAGTGGCTAGTTGTACTAGCCATGACTTAACATGTTTAACTTGTTGTAATTTACATTTCTCAATAGTTTGAGGGGAAACATAACTCAAATTAGAACCATGGTCAATTAAAATGGAAACAGGATGGTTGGCAATCGTACCTTCCATCTCCACCATTGAAGCTTGGTGGTCAGCTTGTCTATTATCCAAGGCTACATAAATTTGTGGCATGCTCCTAGCCACATCATTAATCATGGTAGCCTATTGGATGTTGTAGACCCTCTAATTGTTCTGTTTCCTATGCAGACAATCCCTCGGCATATGTTCCTCGCCATAACCCCAACATTTCAAGGGTTCTCTCTTTGTGTTATCAGTCTTACTTGGAACTGCTATGAATGGTTTATTTCCACTATGGGATGGAAAATTTTGCTGATACACACTTCTGGTAAGAAGTCTCATCCTAGAGCTCTTCCCATGGTTCTTAAATCTTGAGGATTTAAACCCCTTATTCTTGAATCCTGAATTGTTTTTCTTCTTCCAGTCTTCATGGGGTTCTATCTTATTCTTGAATTGCTCATAGCAATACCTCGCTTTTCGAAGAGTATCTTCTAGATTCTTTGGCTCATCAAACTCAATTCTGCCTTGGTAGGACTGAGGTAATCCACTAATAAATCATTGCATATTTACCTTTTCATCCTTTATGTAGAGCACACACCTCATCAGCTCGAGAAATTTGTTGATATACTCATCTATGGTGAGTTGTCCCAACTTGAGTTCATAGAACTCCTTGGTCTTCACATCAAAGTACTTTTCTGACAGATACTTCTTCTTGAAGTATTTCTCAAATTGTTTCCATGACAAGTCCTTCTCATGGATTCCTTTCACATTCCTAAGGTCCTCCCACCAAATGGAAGCTTTCCCATTCAGGTTGAGAATGGCTATCCGAGCCTTTAAAATTTCAGAGTAGTCATGGACTCTGAAGTACTTCTTTAAGTTGAGTAGCCAAACTTATGCTTCTTCCCCCTTCTTAATCTCTCCATCGAAGGTGGGTGGTTTGGATTTCTTGAACTCTTCAGGGTCATGACTCTTGGATTGTTTCCGCTTCTTTCCTTCCATTTGAGATTGGGAACTAGTTTTTCCACTAGAAGATCCCTTGGAGTTGTCAGTGTCTTTAGATGAATATTTCAGTGAGTGTCTCTTGGCTCCGCGTTGGGCCTTCCTTGAGGTGCTCCTCTTGGTGTGGCCACTTTTCAGACCATGATTTTCTATCTTAGGTGGACTTGGGGTTTTCTTAGTATGATGCATGTCCACATGACTGGCAGTTGGACCATGTTGTAGTTGCCTTTGTATATCTGATAGACTTTGCAGTAGGACTGCGTTAATTTCAGTCTACTTTTCCTGCTCCTTTATCATCCGTTCATTGTCAGCCTTAAAACTCTGTAATTCTGGCATTAAGCTTCTTACAGTTTCGGCCAAATCTGGAGGGGTTTCCACCACCCTCCTTTCATCAGATTCTTCCTCTCTATTGTGGGAGATCTCTCCCAAATCATGGTGTGTCACAATCACTTACGTTGTAGTTTTTCTTGTTTTTCACTGACTGCTTGAGTGCCGATAAAACATTTCCTGTTAGTTGTTAATCTACCAATTCATGAACAACACATATCATTGCAAAGTGATGTCAACTTATTTATTTGGAAATACTAGCAACATACACTGCAGACTTCCAAAACATCTATCAACAGTGGGAGGTTTCGTTCCTCTCTTTAATAGAGGTTCAAACAAGTTTATCATAGAGGAGGGGCAAGGTAGGGTGTTACCCCATAAATTTCTCTAATAACATTTTTATGTGACTTGCGCATGAGTCCAAGTAGGCCAAGTTTTGTTGCCATGCTCTGATAACAATTTGTAACACATCCAACACCTAAATACCCTTCCTAGGGACGGGGAATCAATTTTTTCTTTTTCCTAACTATCTCAAATCATATCTCTGAGGTCTTCATCCTCTTCTTCTCGTCCATAGCTTTCTAACGACTCTTACCGACTCAAAATCGGATCCTTGGTTTACAAGATACAACCTCTCGAAGTTATCCGACGTTATTAGTTGGGATCTTCGACATTCGACGTTGAATGCCCCTTTACTATACTATGCTCAAATCTTTCGAAATCTCTCCATGTGGCCTTGGCCATTCAACGATCGATGTTCGTCATTTTTCGTTGAACGTCCCTTTTTCGACACTCGACGTTCGAAAACCAACGACCGACATCCTATGTTTTCGATGTTTCGGTAATCGACAATCATCGTTGAACGTTCAGTGTTCGGCGATTGACGATGTTCGTTGAACATCCCCTTTACTATACTATGCCCAATCTTCCAAACTCTCGAATTTATTCAGACTCCCAGAGTCCCGGACACGTCACCAACCACGTTGGTAAGATAGGCACGAACCAGAAGCTAACATGTGGCGAGGGACAAGGGTGACACATGTACTTATTAGGGGTTGGCACGTGTCAAGCTCTAATATGCATAAGGGGTCTGTGAATCATCCATATCCATGTGACATGTGGCACGTGTAATGTGGGTCCACGTCACCTTGAATGACATCAGGATGCCATGTCATCTTGGACTAATAGCTACCTAGCCCTTCGATCTCAAGGTCAGTAAGATTCCACGTAGATCCATAGATCTACGGTTTCCATTACTTCACGACTCTAGACTTCAGAGCTTACCAACTCCTTACATAGCAAATTCCCCGAAGAGCCAAGTCTTCGGACTCTTGGATCTAGCGCCACATGTCCTCTACCTATCAACGATCCAGATTACTTCGCCATTTGCGACTTCAGGAGTTTTCACACCTTGAAAACTCTTGGCCAAGTTCCTCCAGAGTACCAAGTCTCTGGACTATAGGATTGCTTGCTACACACCCTCTCATCCAATGACTCTAGTTTGATGGACAACATTTGATTGGAGACAAGTAGGGGCCACGTGTCACTCCACGACGCATTCCAGGTTGGTTGGGCAGTCAAGAGTGGGTTCCTTAGATCGACGGTTGAGAGGGATCCCGAAGGATCCGAGGATCGACGGTCCATGTCACTTCGGAAGTTCAACATTCGAGAGTTTGGCATGTATCTTCCGACTTCCTCTCCGGACCACGCCTGATCTATCGCCACGTGTACCTAGCATTCACGACCAGGATTTACTTCGGCTTGCAGAGCTTCGGGGAAACTTGTGCGTCCCTATACCATCGAATACCCAAACTTTCAGATAGTCATTGATCTATGGACACGTGTCCCTCCAATTTCAACTCTCTCGATTAACTTCACGACTCCGACATTCAGGAAGTTGGGCGCTAGGTCACTCCTATTCTCCTGAAGTAGCACTTCGTTGAAGCACTTAACGCTACCCATCTTAAGTATGATCTAACGATCGAGAGAGATCTCCACTGGATCCCCATATCGATGACCCTCATCAATTCACGACGTTGACCTTCAAATGTTTTCGAGGGTGGTGGAGTCATAAGTTTCGAAGTCCCGAAGCCAAAAGGGCTAGATCCTTTCGGATTAGCGCATGGTTCCTAGACCTTGGTCATATGGGTCCTTTGGAAATTTCTGTGGGCTAAGCGCAAATCCTTTTTAGCAACAAATGGGTTAAGGACATGGGCATGAGCCCTTGGTTAGATGGGTGAAAGGTCTGAAGGAGCGCCCTTCTCCCACATATTTGAATTTGACATTCTCGCCAAGGTAAACTAAAGAGGTCGGTAGGACTTAGACGTTTCAATTAATCCTATCCCAACTCTCCTGCGGATTCACATCCCATAACTCTCTAGCAGCTAAATTGAGATAAATTGAAAACCATGTAAATATAGCAGTTTACAGAAGCCTTACAGATGGGTACCCTTCCCCATCTCCTCATTAACTCTTGAGGATGGCCTTCCAACTACCAACCTGACTGGTAATTCATTTCTAGGTCAGAGGATTGTTGAGGAATTACACCCAGTAAGTACTAGTTTGGTGAGGGTCATCTCAACCATCCTTGGTCTCCCTCACCATATCTCTCATAGTATCCATGGTCTATCTTGGCAAGCTCCCCCCTTTCAACAGTTGTGCAACACATATCCAATTTCTATTAAGAACATAAAATTCATACATTGACCCTTTTATACAAAGGTTTATCAAATCAAACATTCACACATATTTAGTCCACCATAGTCTCTTGGCCAGTCATAGTTATATTTACAAACTGGGGGAAACATGGGTATTAAAGTATATGGGAGAAATTCATTCTTGTAATAAAGGAGACAAGATCAAAGTCTTGTAAACTTGTAATCAAAATTTTGATTTTAATGAAGGACTATTGAGTTTTGGTGCATCACTTCAGCCTAATCTGATCTTTCATAGCTGTGTTGGCCACTTGGGAAGGACTCCTAAGTGTGGGTAAGCGTTGCTCTATTTTCTCAACATAAGGTTCACATATTTCATCACTTGATTTCATAAATAGAATTCCTCTATTTTAATTGTGAGTTATGGTTTTTAAATGTAGTCTTACTTTGTTTTGTTTTTTAATATGCCTCTGTATCCAATCTAACACTTGTCCATGAGTGCAATGGTAATAGACTCACATTTTAGTTCAAGTATTTCTTTGGTAAAGCAAAATAATCGTGGCAACACACCATATTGAATGGTTTCATTAATGAAATAAATCAAAACCCTATTCCTCAACTTGCATTAGTTTATGATTTGGATCACAAGCAAAACATACCTATGTTTTGACCTCATATATTTTACAATTTTGCAATCTATATAATTATGTTTGTTGGAAATACTGAGAGGGGGGTGGATAAGTATTTAGAGCAATTTGTATTTGTGAACTTGTACTTCAATCAAATCATGTATTCAATTTATATCCAATCAACAATGAAGACTATCCAATGAACAATGAAGAGTAGTATAAGAGATACATCAATACACCATGCACAATATATAAAAAGTAATCATGTATTATTGTTCAAAGGAAGTAATGACTTCCAAAGGAAGCTACAACTTCCAAATATAAAGGGAGGGATAAATCTCCAAAATGAAGATACAATCCTCCAATATCAAGAGAAGGTTGACCTCTCCGTCCTTGCCCCTTCTTACCACCCAAGAATATATGAGATATAGTAAAACTTTACATTAAATTATCACCATCAACCAACCATCACATAGAACCTGATAATGCTTCCCAAGACTTCTTCAACTTCTGTGATTCTTCAGTTCTTGGAATACTCTGATCCTGTATATAATATTACTCAATGTATTCTCTAAAGCACCTGCAAGTTTCACTCCATGAATCCTCCCAGAAAATGAGTTATAGAGAAAATGGTAGACCTTATTCAATTCTGGTTTATTCAGGAGAGAGAACTTGTACATCATGCCCTGTGCTCAATATTTAACATCAGATTCTGAAATTTGTACATAGGAAACTAAAACCCGTACTCTTTCCAATGAAATTGGTCTCACTTCATTTGGATTCTCTATGAAGATGTTATGACTATTTTACCCGGAACACATGTTTATGACTAGCTTCAGGACTAGTGAAAAACCATATCTTCCACAAAGTGTATCTCCAAAATTATAACGAATAAAGAGCTGAAATTTTTACCACATGTACCTAGATATGTCTTCTCAATAACATTCAAATTTCACCATCTGAATCATTCTAGAAACATATTGATAGCGAAAATGGTAAGATGATTTGTAAATAACATACCTTAGAACACATCACCAGAAGACTTCATCCTCCCTTGAAATTCAACCTTCTTTACTTCAGATTTCTTCAGAAATTTGACTTATATCTCCTTGTTCATTAATAAACTTGTGTGTGTTGAAAAATCGATGTATAATGAGATGCATTTATACCCTTTATGTCACTTCCTTTTAACATTAGGGCTGACATGTAGTTTTTGCTTCAATTCACATTGTCATCTTCAAAAATTCATTTCTACTCAATCGTGAGGATCCACGTGACGTGCCACATACGACCGGAAGTGGCATGACTTATACTATCCATCCACGGGTGTTGTATTTGCATGTGTAATTTCCTTCACTTCTATATACTTCGATCAACTATGGGGTCCAAAAACCAATGGCTAGGGTTGACATCAACGACTACAACCAATGACTAGGGTTGACATCAATGACAACAACCAATCTTCCAACAATGTTTCCATCTCACCTGTGACAAGTATATATTTTTTCAGAGATATAAAATCAGGGACAACAATTTGGTTTTAAACATAGTTTACGGTCTTGCAGTATGTATTGAGATAACAATTTTGATGGAGTTATACATAGTTCACATTGTTTTGATTTGTTGATGCAAATGATCTATAGCTTGTATCATATTTAGAAACAATAACCCTACTCTACTTCTCAGTGCACACTGGTTTGATTTCTTAATTAGAGTGATGGTTTTCATGCTGTGTTTATTTTCATGTTAATGCAATTTAAAGAATTATCTGTTTGCTACAGTTATTGAGCTTATTTAAAGAGTTGGATCAATCATTAATATAGATACAGGAACACTTAAGTGAAAGACTGTATCTCGAGCCTTTTGTGAGGTAAGATCTTAGAAGCTTGGAAACTCCTCTTATTGTGATCTTCCACTCTGTTGTAAGTAAATGAATGTGTTGGAATAAGCATAAGATCCAACTAGAGTCATATTTTCACGCAGATAAGACATCTAGATGCAAATTGCAGTACCACCACATAGACTTGCTTTATTTAACACATCAACTATAGATGCAAGTGTGAGGACTTGTTGTTAATCTATAAGTCTTATTCCTTGAGCCTGTAAATTCAACATTTGGTCAGTAACCCACATGTAAGGTTTTGAGTAATATTTTACTGACTGATTAGAAAACCACTCTGAGTAATACTTTGTTTTATACATTTCAGAAATAGGTTTCATTTTATGGTGAATAATAGCTAATTTCTCCTGTACTTGAATCTAACCTCGTATATGACAACACAAACACTTAAGTCGGTAAGTGAAAGACTGCATATTGAGTCTCGAGAAGAGATTTAGACAAAGAGCTAATTACTGGCCTTTGAATTTGAATTGTTCATGCGTAGATCAATGATCTGGACATGACATGCGTAGATCAATGATCTGGAGTGAGAGAATAACCTTGATCAATTGGGTGTAGCTTTGGTGGTTGGGGAGGAAAAATTGTTATCCTCCCCACCCAGGTTCAATTCCCACAAGTGATATGTCGAGCTATTAATGAGTATATTATTGTAATGGCCTTGAGCCCTATGTTGACAAAGCCTCAAGCTTCTGCAAAATCCAGTTTACTCTTAGTACCATAATCATAATGAGGGGAAGTGCTTGGAGGGTTTCCCAAGGATATGTATTTCCCTTAAAATAAAATTATAAACAAAATATGATAAAATACCCTTCAAATTTTTTTATATATCATGGGGGTTCACCCATTTATTGTAAATGTAAATTTAGGGAGGGTTCTTAAAATTTTCGCTAAGTAGGTTTTCCCCAACTACAATGACTTGGAACTTTCCTCTTTTGGCCTAGTCGATCTTGTTTGGTGCATTATGATCCTATCCAAATCAGTGACATCATTTAGTTCATGCAATGCTTGATAATGCTCCATCGCAATTGACCAATTCTTTCAAATTTGTGCTTGCACCTTCCAAGAGGTCTGGACTGTAATATCCAAATACTCATTTACTTTTTGGATTTCAACATGGAGTTTAGTCCATTGGATGGGGTTGACGATGAGGTATGATTGCTAGTACATTTTTTTTTATTTGAACCTACAAATCATGTACAGGTTGTTCCTTGGTCTTTATAATATCCAACCACTTCTAGATAGTTGAATGAATAACCTCAATTTGTTATGGCGAAACTTTCAGTTGCACTTTATGGTGCTCAAGCCCAGTGACCAAGGGTTCTACTTTTTCCATAAGTTCCCACATCTTAAGATCAACATGGCAATGTTCTATGTTGATTTATAGCTACAATTTGTTCATATATTTTGTAAGTCACAATAGAGAAGCATGGAATTTCCCTGCAGAGGTAGAAGGTTTCTCATCACTGACCATATCTTCTAACTTTAAATCTTTAGCTTGGGCCATGGGCCAAATTTGTGTGAAACGTTGGCATACTTCGTCAGGCTCATCCAAAAAGGCATGCTTGTCACAACATAGAGTATCATGTTCTCTTATTGCCTCGTTCAATTGAACATAGAGATGTCACTTCTTTTTTCATAGGTCGAAATTGTCTTGTTCCCTTTTCAACCAATCGTGACCAATTTATTCACTTGTAGATCATAATATTCATAGTATATCATGGAGAGTGACTTAATGAATGTCTTCCAACATAGAGACATGCAAATGAAAAGGAATGAAGGGTTCGTGTGAGCGAGAGGTAGACCACTTTGAACAAAATGTGTAGTTTGACTTTGAACTTCTGGATTCTCTAATACTTAGTAATTATTGACCTTGAGGGTGCCCCCAACTGAGAAATGTTGAAGTTTTGTTGACACACTCTAAGAAACTCATGGTTTTGCTCGAGATTCCGAATGAGAAAGTAAATGTAAGTGATCAATGTATATTAATCAACCAATAGTGATGGCATAACATTCTAAATGTATTGGCCCTATATCTCATCATGTATTTCCTCACTGTCTTCTTCATCCTTGGGGTTCTTGGGAAAGTCCATTGAAGGTTTGCTTCTTGTACATGTTGGTGTCTTTGGTTCATCACCACCCCTTGCACCAAGATTGAGTATAACTTGTTGTTAAGGGACAATGAATATGTGATCAAGCTAGGTTTCCATCCAAATGTAACCAAGGTTCTTCAGAGAGGCGACCTCCAGGGAATTCTTCATACTTCTGCCTTGTAGTAGTGACCCTGTGGATTTGTAGTTCAATTGCGACACCATTGTTCTGACATGAAAGTTCATCCTCATTATCAAGAATATCCACATTCTATATAGTGATCCTTAACCCTTATGATTGAATCACAAATCAAGGATGCAAAGAATATAAATGCATAAAATCATATACATGAGACAAATAAGATGAAAGATGTGAAATATGTCCTTGTGTCAATGATTATTAGAAGAAAGAAAACAATGTTCGCTTGTCTCTTAAGGTAGAGCAACCTCTCACTAAGTAGAGCTCCAATTATAACGATACTCAATAAAAAGATTTCATATCCTCCTAGTTCTTTAAATAGATTCTCAATAACAAAACCCTAACTACTTGTGGTCCCATTGTTAATGAGTATCAACTACCTAATGGACCTTATTTAGTAAAGACGACCCTTTTACATTAGATAACTATCCACTACTATCTAATGGGTCATATCCTTCTAGATCTTTAAATAGATTCTCAATAACAAAACCCTAACCACTTGTGGTCCCATTGTTAATGAGTATCAACTACCTAATGGGCCTTATTTAATAAAGAGGACCCTTTTACATTAAATAACTATCCATAACTATATAATGGGCCTTATTCAAAGAATATGCTTACATACATTAATTGACTAAATCCTAAGTCACCTAAAGTAAGGATGTTAGGGTAGGACCCCAACATGCCCCCCGCCTTCAAAAGCAACATTGTCCTCGAGGTTGGAGGTGGGGAAATTGTTGTGGAATTGTTACTAGTTCCCATGTGGCATATTTTAGCTACATAATTTTTCATTGGATCAATACTTCTTAAATCATGTGCTAGCATAACTAATTCTCTCTAGTGGCCAATACTGCTTCCAATTGGAGCCAAATGGACCCTTTTTCATCAAGTCATGACAAGCTAGTTTGCACCCAACAATTCAATCCCACTACCTTCTTTAGAAAAGACACTTGAAAGATTATATAAATACCAGAGTGGGTTGGAAGAGCCAATTTGTAGGCCACTTGTCCAATGTGTTGTATGATCTTATAGTGTCCAACGAACTTTGGTGCTAGTTTCTAGAATATTTTATCTTTGAGGGATGTTTGTTTATATGGTTCAAGGAAGAGAAACACATGATCCCCTTCCGCAAAACAACACTCTAAGCGATGTTGGTCAACTTTTTGTTTCGTTCTATTTTGAGCCATAACCAAATTGTCCTTAAGTGTGCAAAAAATGGCTTCTCTAGTGTGAAGCGTTATATCCATTGCATGAACCTTAGAGGTGCCTGGTAAATAGGAAGCCAATGACAAGGGTTTTTTACCATATAAAACTTCACATGGTGTTATTTTGGTAGCTCCATGGGTTACAGAGGATTTCGGTCAGTGGAATAACCAGAGCTCCCTTGGATCCACCCTCGATCCAAGACAGACAAAGGGACGGACAACAATAAGTTTACACCCTAGATCAATTAAATTTGTTTTATTATGCTATGAGCATGGATGGAAAGTGCACCTTATTTATGAAGGTTTTCCTCACATGTCCTTGGATGATGCAACTCTCAAGATCCTGCTCCATTTCTTTATCACACTTTCACTTGCACACAAAAGACAAGAAACAATTTTCTTCAATATATCCAAGCTAAAGGAAAGCAAATTTGAACTGGATCTATTTTAATCTAATCAAGGAGAGACTAAAATTTCACAAGAAATACATAATCATTGATTAAAAAAGAACTGAAAGGGGGAAACAATATTGATATATATTGATCAAAAGTAGAGAACATTACATCAAGTTTACCATAATCCTTGAGTCTCGATGCAAGCCTCTCTAGAACCCTTGGCTCCAACTCCTCCTTGGCCCTCTCTCAAGTTAAGGCTTTCAAGAAAGCGAATGGTTGAT
Source organism: Picea engelmannii (assembly GCA_009831015.1). NCBI lineage: Eukaryota > Viridiplantae > Streptophyta > Pinopsida > Pinales > Pinaceae > Picea > Picea engelmannii. The sequence goes on from ML783767.1 coordinate 1,190,430, forward strand.
GAAGCTCCTCTATGTTATAGCAACGTAACTTTACTCTTAGTTATGTCCCTTCTACCATAGATTTCCTTTATTTCTATAGAGTGATGGAAGGAGATAACTAGGCCTCCATAACTGATCCATAACTTCAAGTGACTTGGATTTCTTGAGTGGGATGAGTTGACATCTCATCTATTCCTAATTTCCTTGAACGTATCGAAGATCCCTGACTGGCATCGTCATATATTTTCCTCGAGCGTATCAAAACTCCATCAGATTGGGGTGTCACTGGTTGAAGATTGGTGTTGTAGGGACCAAATTAATTTAAGTCTAATAAAATCCATAAATTGAAACAAATGAGATTACTTCTACGCAGAAAGGCTAAGTAATTTCTTTCATTCAGCATATAAGCAGGTTAGATTAATTAATGAACAACAATCTAGTGAATTACATAACATAATAAAAATACCTTTACCTGATGCTAATCCTCGCCGATCTGGTTGTCCTTTCCCTGCTGCTTTTCCCAGCCTAATGCACTGACCAAACCCTGCCCAAAAGCCGACTAACCACCCAGCCAGCTAGGAGCAGCCTGTCTGGCTTCCTAACTCCAGGATACCGTAAGGAATCCTGGCCCCCATGCCCAAAACCCCCAACAACCCGATGCCCCTTGCAATGGTTCACCAAAACTCCAGAACCCAATTCCTCAAAAACCAAAAGATGTCCAACAGAAATACAAACCTCCTCCCCCTATGCTCCTTCCCCCAATTTTCATAATCCCCTCTCTCGTAGGACTCTTCCCTGTCATATCTCTCCCTTCACTGACTCTCCTCCCCTCCATTAATTACCTTATCCCCTCCTTTATTATCTTATCCTTTCCTTTATTATCTTATCCTTAACCTGTCATACGTAAAGTTTCACAAGGATTAAATTATAGTTATTAAGCCCCTTAATTTATTACCCAAATCATTGAATGTGTTATGTAATCAATCAATTAATTAATTAATCAATCAAAAGTTATTAACAATTAATTAATAAACAAATAATTAATTAATATTATTAATACTAATCATTGTTTAACTAAAACCATATTAGGACAATTAATTATCTAATTAATTTTACTTAATAATCCCCATGCATCTATTTAACCAGGGTTGTTACATACACCCACCCTTCAGGAAACTTCGTCCCGAAGTTAAGGTATGTCATGATACAAAGGAAAAGAAACATGGTTCACACATTTATGACAATTAATCGACACTATTAGTAAGTAAGTCGAGAAAACTCATACATACTAGTGTACATGTACAAGAAATGCATGTGTAACTAGTACATACAAGTCTCGTGCATGTACTAATAATCAATAACTATCACCCTTATAGTATTTTATGTATGCATCCAATCCAATCAACAAGACTATTCTTTTATAAAAGACAATAAACCAATCAAATGTTTGYGAAATTCTTTAATTACAATTATCTAGTTCAACAATTTTATTTAAACAATTGTGGTTTAGTTACGTAATTATGAATATTCATATATACACATTTTCTTTTTAGAAGGGAAAAACAATAAATTTCACCATAAGATAAATCTCCATACTTTCTCAACTATTTCTACTCATCCTTCCTCCCTAACTTACTTCGATCTCCATTCCTATCCTTCCTCTGCTGGACTATCTTGGAGCGTGAACTATATTGACCTAACTCCAAATAGAACCCGTAAGCGGAAGTGTCACTGTCTTGACGAAGCTTCCCCAACAGGCAACTGACAGTCATCATCACACGTCTAAGGGAGCATGAGCTAACATCGTCCTCCCATGACTTCAGGTTTCAGAGGATACACGGTGGGAAATGCCTCCACCCCTCCTAATCATAACTAGGGTCCACACCCTACAATGGAACATACAGTGGCACTGTGTTGCTGAGAGTTTTGTCATCGTTTATTCAGTTTTGGGCAGTCTCACCACCTGATATCCTGCACTGGTCCACATATCATGGCAATGCATCCAAACCAATATAATTTCACATACAAATATTCATACCATAATGTTTCTCCGCTAGTGGTCATGACATCCACTTTCATCATCATTATCCCTTGGCTATTTCATAGCCCATAACCTGCAGATTAGTCTGTAACACAAACTCATGCATTTCTATGCATTATCATCATGTAATTGCATACAATCATCATTTCAATTCGGTATTAGTGTACCAACAACTTAACATCAAAGTTTTCAAGTTAGAAATAGATCTCATAATATCCCATAATTCAATTTCGACGCCCATTCATAAAATTATCATTTACCAAATAGATTGCATCATATCCCATCATCATTCTAATAACATTTAAACCTTCATAAGATTTACATTCACATAGTAGATCACATCATATCCATCATCATCAATAACATTTAAACATTCATAAAATTCACATTCACATAGTAGATCTCATCATATCCATCATTATCCAAATATATTTAAACATTCATAAAGGTTCATACGTCTTAAAAGTTTAAGTGTATCATTTAATAGTTTCACTGTAAATAGAAGATATAAGTGTAGGCCTCAGGTAATCCTGGCTGTCTAAGTCAAAAGGTGGTGTTACATACACCCAACCTTCGAGAAACATATTCTCGAGGTGGTCAAAAAAGTGAGGGATAGTCTCGTCGTAGTGTCTTGGCGTCTTCCCAAGTAGCATATCCTGGACTATACTTGTCCCATTGGACCTTAACTAGGTCTACTAGATGGTTCCTGAGCTGTCGAACTCTATGATCCAATATGCATAACGGTTCTACCGTGAGGGTTCCCACGTCTGATACCTGCAATTCCTTCCAATTTAGTTTATGTGATTCATCAACAACATAATGACGTAAAACAGATACATGAAAAACATTATGAGTTTTATGCAATTGGGGTGGCATTACGAGACGATAGGCAACAGGTCCAATTTTCTCTTAGATATTGAATGGTCCTATAAATTGAGGTGACAACTTTGTCCCCTTCTCGAACCGTATGGTACTCTTATTAGGCTTGATACGAATGAAAACCTGGTCTCCCACCTCATAAATTCGGTCGGTTCTGTGTGCATCCGCATAACTTTTCTGCCTATCCTGTGCTTCCTTTAGTCTCTGCCTAATCTAAATCACTTGTTCCTCCATCTCTTGAATCAATTCTGGCCCAAGTGTTACTTGATCTTCTAATCTACCCCAACTCAACAACGTTATGCATGGCCTTCCATACAGAGCTTCGTAGGGTGGCATTCCGATGGAGCTATGAAAACTGTTATTGTAGGCAAACTCTACCAAAGGTAGGTACTTCTCCCACTGGGTTTGATTATCCATGACATACATCCTAAGCATGTCTTCCATGACTTGATTTACTCTCTCAGTTTTCCCATCTGTTTCAGGATGATAAGCTGTGCTTAAGTTCAACTGAGTCCCCAATACTGACTGCAAACTTGTCCAAAACCTAGAAGTGAATCTGGAGTCCCTATCATAAATGATCTTCTTAGGTATCCCGTGCAAACGGATAACCTCGCTTACAAACACACGTGCCACATCAATGACATTGTAAGTGTCTCTAACCGGAATAAAATGAGCACTCTTGGTTAACTTATCAACTATCACAAGAATGGCATTGTGTCTATGAGATGTGAGCGGTAACTCCACAACAAAATCCATAGAGATGACTTCCCACTTGGACATAGGAACATCATGTGGTTGTAGGAGGCCTACCGGGTGATGGTGGTCGGCTTTCACTTGTTGACACTCTAGGCATTTGGCGACGAAATAGACTACATCGCGCTTCATGCCTACCCAGAAGAAGAGCTTCCTCATGTCTGTGTACATCTTATTCACACCCGGATGCAGAAAATAAAGTGCTCTATGGGCTTCCTTCAGTATGATGCTTCGAATATCCCCATTTTCAGGGATGTACATCCTTCCCCGATATCTCAATAGTCCGTCTGCTTCCAGACTATATCCTTCATACTTTGGATCTAACTGCCTCCCACTCTGGAGGTTTGAAGTAACCTTTAAATACCAACTGTCTCCTTGGAGTTGCGTCAACACATGTTCCCTCAGATTGACTTTTAAGGGTACCAA
>ML783767.1:1194557-1251518 GCA_009831015.1 Picea engelmannii
TGGATCTAACTGCCTCCCACTCTGGAGGTTTGAAGTAACCTTTAAATACCAACTGTCTCCTTGGAGTTGCGTCAACACATGTTCCCTCAGATTGACTTTTAAGGGTACCAAGGAGAACACACGTGGTCTCCTACTCAAGGCATTTGCGACCACATTTTCCTTTCCCTTGATGTATGAAATACAAAAATCGTATTCACTGATAAACTCACTCCATCGCCTTTGCCTGGCATTCAGATCCCTTTGAGTGAAGAGATGTTTTAAACTTTGATGGTCAGTTTTGAGCTCAAAGTTTCGCCCCACAAGATAGTGCCTCCAAAGTTTCAGAGCTAGCATTATAGTTGCCAACTCTAAATCATGAGTCGTGTATAACTCTTCATGTTTCTTCAACTTCCTTGATGCATAAGCTATCACTCCTCCATCTTGCATTAGCACGGCCCCCAACCCTTGCTTCGAGGCATCCGTGTAGACTGTGAAGTCCTTTTCCATATCCGACACTCGTAGAATTGGCGCACTAGTTAGTAACCTCTTAAGCTCAATGAATGCACTATCACATTCTTCTGTCCATTCATACCTGACCCCCTTGCACTGCAAAGTGGTGATGGGTTTCGCTATTTTGGAGAACCCCTCCACAAATCTTCGATAATAACCTGCTAGCCCCATGAAGCTTCTCACCTCATGGGCATTTTTCGGCACTGGCCACTCCATAATGGCCTTTACCTTTTCTGGGTCCATAGAGATTCCTTCGCCAGAAATTATATGACCTAAATAGTGAATTTCTTTCTGGAAGAAGGAACACTTTGACAACTTCCCATACAATTTTTCTCCCTAAGGCAGGACAACACCACTCGTAAGTGTTCCTCATGTTCTCTTTCGTTCTTGGAATAGATGAGGATGTCATCTAGAAAGACTTGTACAAAACGATCTAAGTACTTCTGGAATACGTCGTTCATGAGGCTCATGAATACTGTTGGCGCATTGGTCAATCTGAAAGGTACTACGACAAACTCGTAATGCCCAAACTGAGTTTGAAAGGCAGTTTTTGGGATATCCCCTTCCTTAATCCTTAACTGATGATACCCGGATCACAAATCAATCTTTGAGAATACTGTTGCTCCTTTCATCTAATCAAAGAGGTCATCTATTTGCGGCATTGGGTACCTATTTTTGCACTGTAGCACGGTTCAAGTCCCTGTAATCTATACACAGTCGTAAGGAACCATCCTTTTCCTTTACAAAAATTATTGGTGCACCCCAAAGTGAAACACTGGGCCTTATTAGCCCTAAGTCTAGTAACTCTTTCAACTGCATTTGCAATTCACAAAGTTTTGGCGCTGTCATCCAATACAGAGTCTTGGAAATTGGTTATGCACAAGATTTTAGCTCAATAGTAAAATCAAGCTCCCTCTCAGGAGGTAACCCTGGTAACTCATTCGGAAAAAACATCCTTAAATTCTGACAATACCAAGTACTGATCTAATGAGGGTCCCTTCCTTTCATTAACTGCTTCCGCTACATATAGTCGAAACCCTTGCCTCAAGCATCACTTAACCTTCATAGTTGAGATAAAGCGTAATGACACCTTTCTCCGTACACCCTATATCTCCACTGGCCTTCCTTCGTCGTCTAAACAGAGCACCCTTTTTGCGAAAAAATCTACCAAAGCTCGATGAGCTTCTAACCAATCCATTCCAATGATTAGGTCATACGCCCCGAGAGCAGTGACGTATACCTTCAACCTGGTAGTACACACTCCCAGGTCTACTATACAATTATCAACACTAGGTCCTACCGCTTGTTTTTCCCCCGAAGCCATCTCGACTTGTTTAAAGTCATCATGCTCGTAGGTTGCCAACCCACTCTTTTCTAATGCAGATGGTGAAATGAAACTATCTGTAGCACCAGAATCAAATAAAGTCTTAACGTTGATATGATTTAGCATACCTGATGACTCCACCACCATGGATTGATGTTCGACCTGACGATTATTAACTGTTGCGTAAATCTGGTGGCTGCTACTTGCTCTTCCCATTGGGGCCTTTCCTTCTCTATGCACAAATCCCGATTGCAACTCTGGGCAGTCACGCTAGTAATGGGGTCCTCCACATCCCCAACATATAACACGGGATTGAACCTGCACACTGTTATGTGACTGTCTCTGAAATGAGTTCCTTCCCCTGGAACCCTTGCCCCTACTAGCTATTCCCTGAGATGGCCGTGGAGCTGTCTGCGTCATTGGTGATGAACGAGATGTTGCACTCACTGCCATTGAAATTCTTGCAGCTACTGTCCTTGGTGTGACTCTGTTAGCATATGGAGGTGGCCTTAAGCCCCCTCCCCTGGGAAATGTCCTAGGGGCCTTCCCTACGAATCCAGGACGATGCGGAAAGGTCGGTCTAGTACCTCCGGTTAAGTTCATGTGTTCCTTCGCATAACGCGCATTTTCCACATCTTCCGCTACTGAAGACGGTTTCCACATTCGCACCATAGCCCTTATCTTGGGGTTCAACCCATAGACAAAGCGTTATGCATGTCATTGGTCGTTATCCATATACGAAACATATTTGACCAATTCCATAAACCTAATCTCATATTCTTCTACGGTCCTGTTTCCTTGTACTAGAGCATGAAACGCTCCTACCTGTTGTTCCTCATAGTAAGTTGGCATATATTTCCTTCAGAACCTCTCCTCAAAAAGTTCCTAAGATACGGTGTTCGGGGTAAGATGCAGTTGTCTTTCCAGGTTTCCCCACCAGTTCAAGGCGTTGTCTCTTAATTGAAAAATCGTTATCTTCACCTTTGAGGTGGATGCATAGTCCCTTAAGGCAAAACACCTTGTCATGCCTTCCAATCATGCTTCTGCGCATTCAATGGCGTGACCTCCGGCAAACTCCGAAAGTTTGATCTTCTGCAATTCTCTAGTGATGTCTTCGGGTGGAGGTCCTCCCCCTGAATCCCTTGACGCTTCTGGATTACCCATTCCAGATGGTGGGGGTTCCACTTCGATCCCTGCTGGTTGTCGCCCCTTTAAAGTCTCATTTATGGCCTCCAAAGAGCGCAGTATGAGAGCTAGTTCTGGTGATGGTGGTGACGGCACTAACGGTGTTGGCAGTGCTTGCAATGATGCTCCTCTTCCTCGATTCCCTCGAGTCCTAACCATCCTATATGATTTAACCTGCATCAACCAAAGTTGTCAGGGTGAGTTCAAGGACGTTTCTCATTGCGCAACTTAACTAGAAAACAAGGTTAGGCGTAAGTTTCTTTTACTTGTCTGTAAACAGACGTTACTCTCTTTAGGGGATTGGCTAGGTTAGGGTTAAGCATCTAAGCTTGATGTTCTCGCCTAATGAAACTACCGACCCTTTCGCTCGGTAGTTACACTAGCACTGTACACCTCTCGCCCAATCCTCTAACTTACCTTCCTAGCGCGTATGGAACCCCTCCCGATTTACCTTGGTCTAAGCCCCTAAAATTTTCGTCTAAAACTAATTAAGGTGACTTCCAACCTAATGTTGATTAATTATTAAAAAAAAAACTAATAATCTAGACTAAACTTAATCGATAAAGCCTAAGTTTCAGTCGCCTTAATCAACGCATTTAGTAAATCCATAAATTTTAATATGATCATTGGTATCCTACTTAAGTACCTACTAATCACTTAGTTAATCCCTAATTTAATTAACCAATTAACTTAATTAATCTTCCTAATTATTCACATTAATTAGTTGATTAGTTATCACTTGTATATGTATTTAGATTTAAATATTATTGTTATTAAATAATTAATTATTTAAACCTTAAATAAAGATAACAACAATATCTTTAATAAAATATCTTTTTTTTATTTTTTATAAAAATAATAAAAATAACAATAAACTAAAATAATAATAAATAAAAAGAATAGAATAAAAATTACATTACAATTAAAATAAAATAAAAATAAAGAAAAATTAAAATAATAAATGAATAAAAAAAAAAAAATACTAAAAAAAATCTAGAGTCAGGCAGTGGGTCCTCGCATGAGGCCCACGTGCCCCCCTCTCCTCCGTTCTTATCCCCTAACCCTAGACCCACTCTCCCCCGACTCTCCATCCTCAAACCCTACACCCACTTGCTTGCATACGCTTCCCCCCCATGCTGCCTCCTCCAGTCTTCAACTCTGAACTCCAGAGGCCTACCACGCTTCCGTTGCGCCACTCTGATTGGCAACTACTGGTCTGGCGGCTTCCCTCCTTGTTGCAAACAGGTGACATGTATTGCATGTAGACCTGTGGGCTCTCCTCTGTGAATTGGAGCTTGTTGAAAATCAGGCTTCGGTGCTTGGTCATTGGGCTTTGGTGCTTTCTTGTTTCGTTGTGAAATACCTTTCTATTCTCGTAGGCTCCCTCCTCGTTGCTCAGTTCTTGTTTTTTTTTTTGTTGGGCGCAGGCTTGGTGTTGTTTCCTTATTTTCAGAGGTAAATGGAGGTGCTTTGACAATTTCCAAGTCTCTGAGTTGAGGGCTCAGCTTGTGGGCATGACACTGTACCCATTTCTATTTAGTTAGCACATGTAAAGCCTGGTCGTTGGGTGTTGGGCGCTTTTGTTGTCTTCTCAACCGTACCCATTTTCGTTCAGTTTGTGGGCATGTGTAAAGCCTGGTCGCTGGGCGCTTTTGCTGTCATGAAGATCTTGAGGTTAAGTCATGAAGAGAAGAACCAAGTGTTATGCATATGCGCCTCAATGGGAAACAACACATAACACAAAGCACCAACTCAACGCAAGCCACGAGGAGGAGAGCTCATTGACCAAGTGTAAGGCCGAACAGTGAAGTGGGTAAGACCGAGTCTGAGATTTCTCTCCAATTGTTTGGGGATTGAAGGGTTAGATATGCAGTCGTTTTTGTTCGTAGGGTTTTTATTTTTATTTTTATTTTTTATATTTATATATAGATATATCTACCATTCTTCCAGATATTGGAAGTCATAATGTCTCATAACCTGTTAAGGGTTTCAATGGAATGACCGATGAGGGTTTCATATAGGCTTCTACAGATCTCAAAGTTTTTGCAAGGAGATGCGTTAAAGATAGTTGTTTTTTTTTGTTTATTAATAATTCTTTTTTTTTGTGTGTGTGCCAGCAATGGCATCCAACGAGGAGTATGAAAAAAAGAATTCGCTGCTACCAGCGATGGCGTCCTCAAGGCTTTCGTGCATGGAATAATATTTAAGGAATAATTTCGATATGTTATATTTGCAATCTATCTACTATCAGTTTTTGGTTTATTAGCTTTCAGGGCTCTGGTTTATAAACTTTGATGTATGTTCTATGTTTACAACTTTACAGTTTTCCTTGCCTCTGTTTTGGTTGGTAAATTGCCCTATTGTCACCAGAGTGGCCCTACCTTCAGCTTAGATGTCGCTACTGAGGGATGTCTATTATGTCATATTCATCCAGGACCTGCACTTGGCCTTGTCTGCTAAGATCTGCCACATCCATGGGCCATCAAGGTCGTCAGGACTTCCACTTGGTCTTGGATACAGTAGTTAACTCTATTTCATGGATGAATTAGTGAAAATTTTCCTTACAAAGAAGAATCTGGAATTTTTTTTGAATGCTACAGGATGGGATTTCTAAGTTTCTTTAGGAAACTCAAAGATGTAGGAAGCTCAGAGATACAACAGTTTTATATTCTTTTTTTTTTTACAAATAGGTAAAAATATACTACATGAAAATCTCAATGACACCAGATCTACATACAATACTTTTTAGTAATGCTCGGTCCTTGTTCCTTCGTTGATTCTCACAATCAACACACATTTTTTTTTTATAAGAACAGACCGTTAGGTACTATCACTTTTTGACCTAATAGGGTTTCTTGAAATACCAATCATAGCATGGGTTTCCTGAAATACCAGTCATAGTATTCACCGTTAGGTACCATCACTTTTTGACCTAATAGGGTTTCCTGAAATACCAGTCATAGTATTCAACTCATTAAAAAAAATAAAATTAAATATCATCAAATCAAATAATAAAAATATATTGTCAATTGTAAAATCCTTATAATTTTCAATTTTATAAAACTTTGTAGATCTCTTATAAAGATAAATAAAAAGAAATTTATTTTACTTTATGTTGAACCCTAATAATAACCCTAATTGATTAAATGATCTATATCAAATTTAGATTTACTTACTCATCAATTATATTGAATATTTGTTCGAGGCTGTCACGAGGACTTGAGCTTCCAAAACTCTTAAACTTCGCAAAGAAATGGTAAAGTTATGGAGATGAAGACACAATTGTGCAGGCGAAGGCATACCAAATCTCTGAAAATACCCAAACAAAAGAATTTCGACAAATCTATGGAGTGTACCTTATGTCCTCAAATTGGTTAGGGAAAATAGTTGAAGCTGAAGGCCTCACATAAGGTCTATAGTTAAACTTTAAACCCTTTTATCAAATTAAGTGAAGTCGTTGTAGCTTAAGAGAGTTTATTATGGCGAGATTATGCTGTAAAATAATCTAATTATCTTTGTTAAGTGGTTGTAGGTCTATTTGCACAGCTCTTTACTGCTACTAATTTTTTTTTTAAGGGTTATTTCAGGATTTTCTGGGTTATTTATGTTCATTATTTTATATTTATGTCAATATCTGTGTTAAAAATTTTCAGTATGTATATTTTATTTATATTTATATCTGTGTTAAAAAAAATTGTGTGTTTGGCTTGCAGGTTAGGTGGAGCTGGAGTTGGAACTTGGCGCTCAGGCCCAGATTTCAAACGAATGCTCTGATACCATGTGTAGGGACCAAATTAATTTAAGTCTAATAAAATCCATAAATTGAAACAAATAAGATTACTTCTATGCAGAAAGGCTAAGTAATTTCTTTCATTCAGCATATAAGCAGGTTAAATTAATTAATGAACAACAATCTAGTGAATTACATAACATAATAAGAATTACATAATAGAATAAAAATACTTCTGTCTGATGCTAATTCCCGCTAATCTGGTTGTCCTTTCCCTGCTACTTTGCCCAACTTGATGCATTGACCAAACCCTTCCCAAAAACCGACTAACCACCCAGCCAGCTAGGAGCAGCATGTCCGGCTCCCTAGCTCCAGGATACCATAAGGAATCCTGGCCCCCGTGCCCAAAACCCCCAACAACCCTATGCCCCCTGCAATGGTTCACCAAAACTCCAGAACCCAACTCCTCAAAAACCAAAAGATGTCCAACAAAAATACAGACCTCCTCCTCCTATGCTCCTTCCCCCAATTTTCACAATCCCCTCTCCCATAGGACTCTTCCCCATCATATCTCCCCCTTCACCGACTCTCCTCCCCTCCATTAATTACCTTATCCCCTCCCCTCCATTAATTACCTTATCCCCTCCTTTATTACCTTATCCTCTCCTTTATTATCTTATCCTTAACCTGTCATACGTAAAGTTTCATAAGGATTAAATTAAAGTTATTAATCCCCTTGATTTATTACCCAAATCATTGAATGTGTTATGTAATCAATTAATTAATTAATAGTCAATCAAAAGTTATAAACAATTAATTAATAAAGAATTAATTAATTAATATTATTAATACTAATCATTGTTTAATTGAAACCATATTAGGACAATTAATTATCTAATTAATTTTACTTAATAATCCCTATGCATCTATTTAACTAGGGTTGTTACAGGTGTCTAGCGAGACATTGTGGGTTGCTAGGTATGTGAAGTGCGATGTCCCTCAAAAAAGGATTAATTCTTTGGCAAAATGGTTGTGTCTCTTTAGAATGTCTTCCTCTGAGTTTCAGGTTGACAAATATAGTTGTAATGCCATGATAAGTAGCATTATGCCACCATTATACAAGGGAATGCCATTGTGCCCATTGGTGTGGCTTTTCAAAAGTGAATCATCATAACTAGATTTCTAAGCACTTCATCGTATGTTTGGGGATGATATGCAGTGCTCATTTTTAACTAGGTACCCTGAATTTTAAATAACTCTTGCCAAAATTTGTTGGTGAATGTGAGATCTCAATCCAAAACAATGGAAGTAGGCATGCCATGTGACTTAAAAATATGATCCATGAAGACTTGGGCAACCAAGGAAGGTGTAAATGGGCATGATAAGGAAAAAGTATGAGCATATTTGGAAAGGTGGTCAACTACCACCATGAAAATTGATCTGTTACCAACTCTTGGAAAACCTGCTAGAAAATCCATAGAGACGTCAATCCATATATTTGTTAGGGTTGGTAGTTGTTGAAATTCACCTGGTGTCTTCATCGTCTCACCCTTGTTTATTTGGCAATTTTCATAGGCCGCTACAAAAATTTGGATGTTTGTTTTCATGCCTTTCCAAAAGAAGAAGCTCTTAGCTTGTTATTAAGTTTTATAAAGCTAGAGTTACCTGCAATAGGTGAATACAACTCCTCGGAGACCCTTTGTTTTAATACAAATTGTTTTGTGGGAACAATGCACCCTTTATAGCTCAATGTATCTTGCCACCATGTATAACCTTTAGGAGGGGTGGGATATTTCTGAGGCCTTTGGATGTGTTGAACCATGACATCATTGCCAACCATTCTTAACAAGCTTCATCAAGCCAACCTTAAATTAGTAAGGACAAGGAAAAGAGGGATTATTCCTCCCCATATTAACTTTATAAATCATCAATTACCACATTTTCTTTAGCTTTTTTATATATGATCTCATAATCATACACAAACATTTTAGAGACCCACTTATGCTTCTTTGGTGATGATAATATTTATTCTAGAAAATACTTTATGCTACGATGGTCAACCTTGATATGAAAATGCCTTCCCATGAGATATGGGCACCAAGTCTCAACTGTATGAAGGATGGCCATCATCTCTTTCTCCTAGGTGGATTTTCCCAAATTACGGTCAAACAATTGTTTACTAGTGAGTGTCAAGGGATGCCCTTCTTACATCAAAACCACACCAAGACCTCTTCCCATGGTATCACATTCTAAGGCAAAAGTCTCAGTGAAATTGGGCAATGTTAATACTGGAGTAGTGCACATGGAATCCTTTAAAGCCTAGAAGGCATGCTCAACTGCTTTGCTCCATACAAAGGCTATCTTCTAGTAGAGTGGTTAAGGGGCAACAATTTTTCCATATTTTTTTACAAACTTATCGTAGTAGCTTGTAAGTCCTAAGAACCTAGATAGGCTCATCATAGTAGCTTGTAAGTCCTAATAACCCACATAGGCTCTTTAAGGTCTTAGGGAAAGGCCAATGTTGCATAGATTCAACTTTCTTGGGATCTACTTGCACTCCATCCTAATTGACAATGTGACTCAAGTATTTAACCTCGGAAGCCCCAAAAGCACATTTGGAACATTTAAGGAACAATTGGTGGTCCCATGGGAGTTGTAAGGTTCTATCAACATGATCTATATGGGATTCCCAAGTTTTGTTGTAGATCAAGATATCATTAAAGAATACCAACACAAAATTATGTAGGAAGGGTAAAAACGCCTTGTTTGTAAGGCTCTAAAAGGTGGATGGAGCATTGCAAAGTCCAAAGGGCACTAGTAAAAAATCATAATGACCTTCATGTGTGCATAAAGTTGTCTTAGGGATGTCCTTATCCTTCATCCTTGTTTGGTGATATCCTAAATGAAGGTCCATTTTTGTGAAAAACTTGGCTTCATGAAGCTCATCAAAGAGATTATCAATATTTGGAATGGGAAATTTGTCCTTGATGATCAACTTACCGAGAACCTTAAAATGAGAGCACATGCACTAATTAATACCATGATCACACGTGATGAATAAGGGGTGGTACTGGGACATATGACTCCAACCTCCAATAGTCCTTGGATGATCTTTTATGTTTCAATATATTGTGCAAAAAGGTGCTTATAAGGATACACATTGGATGATTGACTCCCTGGAACCAAGGGAATACCATGGTCATGCTCACCACATGAAGGTGGTAAGGCCCGAGTTGTTTCAAATACTTGTTGATGTTTGGATAATATCAAGTGCAATTCAAGGTGAATTCTTGTGAAGGGGTGTCCACCACTTAGATGGCATTGAATTAGGCAATAATTCCTAAGTAGCCTTTCTTCAATAACTTCTCATACAACGAGAGCTAATAATTTCAGGGGAACCAAATTGAACCCCCTTAAGGTATGTTTCTACCCTTCCTTATCAAAGCTCATATATAATTCCTTAAAATCCATAGTGATGGGTCCCAAAGTGTGCAACCATTTTTCACTAAGAACTACATCACAACCTTCAATTTCAATAACAAATATATGATATTTGAGGTGATGTTGACCCATTTAAAGTTTCACATTTTCATATCAGCCTCCACATTTCATCATACCCCCATTTGCTATGATAATTTGAAAATTAGGTATGGCATGGACATAATGATGGGTTTCTTCAACCACTCTCTTATGAATAAAATCATGAGTGTTGATACCATCAATCGAAACAATCACCTTGTTTTTCTTCATGTAACGAATCAACTTCAAAGTTTGGGGTGTACAAAAACTAGATAAAGCATGGAGATAAATTTGGGGTTCCTCTCAAGGAGGTTGTAAGGTAATTTCTTCTCGAGGAGGAATGGTTGTATCTTTGAAGTTCAATTTAGAAGTTGTATCTTTTGAGTGGTCTTGAGCGGGTACATCCATTTGAAATCATTTATGTTCTCTACATTTGTGCCCTTTGAAATATCACTCATCTCAGTTATATCAAAGCTCGAGGCTTTGGTATTCGACCATCTCTTATGAGGACGACTTTTGGATTCTCAATGACTGGGATGTGGAGGAGTTAGTGGTAGTTTCCAAAGGAGGGCAAGTGTGGGAATTTAATGAGGGTCTTTTTGCTTGGGCATTGACCATAATCTTTGCTTATTTAACTCTGTCATAGGCTTTTAACAAAGTAGTTGGCCAATGCATCATGACTTGAGCTCTAATTTCCCGCTCAATACCACTAATGAAACATTCTTTAAAAAATGAATAAGACATGACTTTTTAATGGCTTGTCAATTACTCAAAGGTTGCAATAAAGTCTATAATTGTATTTGTTTTGTGCAAATTTGTTAGCCCCCCCAAATAGTGATTGTCTTGAATAAAAATAACATAGATGGATTTCACAAAATGGCTCTAGGAGATGTGGTTTCCATGAACTTTTTTATACCATTGCCAATATTTTAGATCCAAATGTAAAACGCCCACTCTAAGTTTCATTAGGACATTAGTAATTCCACGGAGAGAGAAACAATGTTCCATTTGGGTAACCTATCCAGAGGCATCCAAACAATCAAACTTGTTCATGTCCACATTTGGATAGTGGTGCCATGAATTATGATATTGAAAGCGGTGAGATGGTTATCAGGGAAGAGTGTGTTAGTGTGGCGCTCTTCATTTGCCAAAGATTCCTCCTTGGTTGGATCCATGCGTGGATTTATCACCTTGATACACAAGTGCATACATATCCATTTGAACATGGTCTTGAATGTCTCCCCATGTTGGTCAATCTTGGACCATTAAACGTCATTTAACTCCATGCCATGTTTGGTTTTAAAATTAGTTAAAAGAAAAAAAAAAGGGTTTAAATTTAAAAACATTTCAAAAATAATGAAATAAAACAATTTTTGTTGATTGAAAATAAAAGTTTAATAATTATAATAATATAAAGGGGGGTCTCCTTTTTTATTAATCATGGTTCTATGTGCCTTTAATTAGGTATGTGATGAGGTTTATGTGGAGTTTGAGGTGCAAAGGCGGGGGGGAACCCATCATCCATTCGACCCCCCCTTTCCTCAATTTTTTTTTGTCTAAGACTACGTAACAAGCACCCCCTTTTAAAAGACTAAAACCATGTATCAACCAAAAATACATGATCTTATTCCACATGTCGGAGGTGAAATGAGGATTTGGCTCCCCCATGTCGGAGGTGAAACAAATATTTGGCTTCGCCATGTTAGAGGTGAGAGAGGGATTTGGCTTCGCCACCCATACACAAAGATAACACATAATGAAATGTTTATGAGATTAAAGTTAGAATTTAATGCAAGGAGGTATGTTTTGGATAAGACAAGATATAGGCACAGGGGGTGGGCATGGCCCATTCAACCCAACCCCCCCTCTTTATTTTATTATACATTGAGGTTGAGGTGGGGGTGGCCCATTCGACTCCCCTTTTATTTTATGATACAATAAGGTGAATTGGGGGGAGGGGATAACTCATTTTTTCAAACCTATACTTCAACCTTCTTGGCCACTCAATCCAATCCCACATCTGATGCAATGACTAGAAATTAAATTTTGACTCCGTTGTGTTAGGGACGAAGTTTGTTTTTTTCTCCAATGTTTCATGTGTGAAATGTAGTTTTGAGAATGAATCTAATGCACGATGGTTATAAGGGTGAGGTGGAGGGGGTCATAGGCATATGACTCGATTTAATATTTTTTTTTAAAACCTCCTCTTCCAAATCAACGAATACACACTTGCAATTTCACACAATCTTTCAATATCTCACGATCAGAGCTTCCTCGATGATCTAGGTGGATATCGATGGCCACCCACCTATTCCACTGGCTTAAAGAACAATTTTTCGTTTTGGCAGTTTTTTTTTTCTAGTTTTTCAGGTCCTAAACTTCTAGGGTTGTTTTGAGGCCCTAAACAATGTTTTTTTGGGCATGGCATAGTCACACTAATGGATATAGGCACAAATTGATGACAACATGTGTATTCGTCAGATAGTTCTTTCCAATGAGATATTGTGCGCCTAAAACGGATATCGTATGCAAAAGTTACGATCCCATGAAGTTGATGTACCAACTTAACCCATGGGGCCCACATGACTTTTGGCGCTTCATCTCCTAGGGTTAGGTTTTTGGATGTTTAGGGTTTTCCCATTCATGCTTTATGTTAAAAATTCCTTTGGAGCCTCATTGTAACCATCTTCTTGTGAATGAGCGTAGCTATCACATATCTTCTCAGAGATAAGTTGCCACCATTCCAACAAGTTTGTTTTAGTCTACATTTTTACAGTTTCAACATATTCTCTTTATTAATAGAAGTCAAGTTTTATTGTATCTATGTGTATTTCTTTGTTGTACATATGTATTCCATGTCGTTCCATTTATAAATTCAGATCAGTGGTATCAGAGTGGTTTGCTCTTTATTTGTTTCTCTGTGCATGTCCCCAACGAGGTTAGGGTACAAGGAGTTGGGACTCGAAGTGGTCAAGCCCTTGCAAGACCATCCCCTATGATCACGATGACCTCCCATGGTGGAAGAAAAGAGAGATTGTGGACAAGGATATCCTTTTAAATTGTTTCTCGAGGAAGCTCTCGTGCAACAAAGGAATGAGATGATGGATAACTTTGCAGAGATCCTTCGACGACTGCCAACATGCAATACATCTTCATGTTATGAGGAAAATATCTCTATGACTAGGGGAAAACCACAACAGACAGAATGACACCCATAAATCAACTATAATCTCAAGTATGTTATACAAGTGAAAATGCTAACATGAGAAGGCTAGAATCCTACCTCGTCCGGATGTCCGAAGAAGACCACCGTTGAGCACACGACCCAAATCTTTATACGTGCAACTTGTCCTCAACAACCAAGATATGCAAGCATGTGGTGATGATATATAATGTTATCATATAAATTGGCATAATCGATTAACATACATGACAAATACGCCCATAGAAAGTAATACAAATATTTGCAAGATATCAATCGAACGAGAAAAGAGTATTTCTATTAATGTAATCAACAAAAGTACATAGGTGACAAACTTCTATAACGACACATATCAGAACCAAGAAACTAAGTCCCTCCAGCTGAGCCTCCACCAATTCAATCCTCCACAAAGGCAAGCTCACAAGTAACAATCAATGAAGTTCTCCATCTGAAGATAGGAAGAGCTTGGGGGTTGTAAACAATAAGTTCAAACTTCAAGGACAAAGGGATGCAGACCCAATTATGGGGTGAAATTTCTCTAGAGTGTCTTTTCTCTCCATGTGATCAATTCTCTTCAAGGCTTGGATATGGCTCAATTTATAGCCTCCAAATGTAATTGAATGGTCGATTCATAGCATTTCCAGTGAATGGAAGGTCAAGGATCATGGATCACATGACATGGCATGGAAACGCGACATGTTTTTTTAATTTTTGAGCACCAAACCTGATGTACGTGGGTTGTAATGGAGCAACTTGCATATACATGAGTTTTCTAACTGTAGGTCGCATATATGGACAAAAATATCTATTTTAAGCTTAGGAGTGAACACAAAGGGGAATTTAAGTCTGCAGAGGGAAATGGAAGGCCATCAAAGAAAGATGCATGGAGTGAGGAAAAAATTGCTATAACACTTCTTCAAGCGGCCACGCCACCCCCTTCAAGGTACAAGTCAATCTTGATATCCCCTTATTTGAGAGCCAGATAGATGCAGATGTTGTAGATAAATTGTTGAATTTGCTAGAAGGGTATTTTTCGGTCCATAATTTTTTCGATAGAGAAAATATTACCTTTGCGCTCCTTAAGGTTGTCCCCCATGTCAAGGATTGGTGGGAAACTTACTGCGAGCAAAGGGCCATTGAGGATTTTGCAATATTTGTGGTCGCCCCCACTTGGGATTCTTTCAGGGATGCTATTTAGGAACAATACTACCCTGTTGGAAGATACGATGACCAGTATACGAGATGGACAACACTACGTCAGGAAAGGGACTAGACAATACCAAAATTCACAAATATCTTCCATACCTTGCACACCAAGTTGGGTATCAAGGAATCTAAATGAAATCTAGTTCTCAAGTACCGCAATTGTCTGCATAGATACATAAAAAAAAAACTGGAGATTTTGGACATCTCATCACTGGGCGCGACATATCGATATACTTTCAAAATCGAGCAAAACTTTAAACATAATAAGCAAGAATTTGGATTTGCAAATTCCTCACAACAAAAGCAGGGCAAAGGTGGCCCCAACCCACATAACAAAGGATAGAGCAAGGATGTGCCCCCTCAGGACAACCTATCCAATCCACAAACAAAGAATGGTAATGAGAAGATGGAGAAAGACATTGGGAAGTGGTGTGAATTCCATAAACGCCCCTGGCATAACACCGATGAATATCGCTAGTACACATCAGTGTATTTGCAAGTTTGAATGACAACAAAGGATAATATACAATCAACAATAGGACAAGAACAACAAAAGAGAATCAATCCCAAAGGAAAGAAGATGAAGTGCAATACTCACGGTAGGAAATCCCTGGGCATAGAAGCAGGAGAGACCTCTAGTGTACAAATTATTCATTACATTGTATGAGGCGAACTAGGGCCAAAACCCATGATGCCCTACAAACACTAAAAGACAAATTCAAAATGTAAATGCATGCGATGTATAATATATTAGATTATAAACATTTATGTTGTCATTATTCTCTCATCATTCCATAGAGGATAAGGACAAAAATTTCCAAATGGAAGGTCAAGAGTTGAGAAGGCGACCAATAAATAGGGGGATTGTATTCGAATGAAGGTATTTTGGCTCTTTGAGATTTCATGTACTACTACTGAAACTTTAATGAGGAGAAGCATGTTTGGCCAAACTATTTTCTGGATAACTCAGTGTTATAGAAAGGTTTGCCTCACCCCATGCAACTTGCTGAGAAGGTCTCTTCCAGTTCCTATGGAGAGTTTGATTGGTGCCTCCTGCATCACAAAGTTTCATTATCAAGTCTATGTTTTTAGAGTCCTCCATATATCTCATGCTCTTGTTCAAAGGATGTCTATAAGCCTGTGTTAACCATTTATCAAAATTCTTGACTTTGCATGTCGGCCATACCCTGAGTGTGTCTCAGAGTTACATGAAGTTGTAGTCCTACCGTGCACCTTGGTCCTACTTTCAATATGGGTAGGTAACCTTGAAACCATTAGTTGACATCTCCCCATTGGTCGCTGACTAGGGGGTTTCCCTTGTGTTCGACGACAAGAAATCTATTCACACATTGGGATTTATGCAATGTCTTGGATGCCATTAGCCTTATTGGTGGTTTCCTCGCCTTTTTAGGTAATTTTCATTATTGGTTGCTATTCAGAGGGTCTTTTTGTGCACTGCTTGCATCTGGTGTTGGAATTACTAAGGCAACTGAGAGGGGAGGGGGCGGGGTGAATCAGTTGTTACAGTGCTTAAACAATTTTATGCCTATTAAAATATTATTAACCTTCTCCAAGTGATCATCAAGATTATGCAAGACATGAGCAACATAAATAATAAACATCAATCACACATATGATATACACAGAGAAAAATATTCACAAGGAAACCCATAAAGGGAGAAAACCTCTTCTTCTTCGAATGATAGGCAGTCTTTTAAGTTCTATACATCATATTTCTTTGAGAACCAACTCAAAATGAGGCTACAACCTCTTCTTTAACAAGCTACAACTTGTTGAGAGCATCAACTCTCTGGTTTATATAGCACCTACTAGAAGGAAGCACCAACTCCCTGAGTGTTCCAGCACCAACTTCCAGTCACACAGGCACCAACCTGTATAACAGAGAACAATGGTTCTCCCTTGCACCACCCTACCACCCTGTTTTTTTTGGCTACAACCAGATGGAAGCTACAACTCCCTGTGTTCAAGAACCCACTTGAAACTCTGAGGTCAATAGTTCTCCCTAGCACCACCCTACCACCCTGAGATATAAATCTTTGCTTTCTAAAATTTATTACAGTGATACATAATTTATCAATGGCTTACCAGTCTCATCACTATTCTGCTACACTTCTCTCCTCTGCCTCCATCAGTGTGTTCCTGATCACATCTTCTTTCACTTAAGTTCTTGTACAGTCTACTGTTTTCACCATTTCTTCTCTGTCCAACTTATGTTCTTCATCTCTACATATTTTTGGCTCTGTTTTTGCTATCTTCTTGATCACATACAATTCAACTTATTTTACTGAGAAAAAAAAACCTCTCTATGTCCCAACATTTTTCTTTTATTCCTGGTCTCATTATCCGTTACACTCTGCATCTCCAATGCTCAAGTCGGGAATCTCAAAACGCTCAGGCATCATGATTCCAATGCTCAGGAACAATGATTCAATTGCTCAAGAACAATGATTCAATTGCTCAAGAACAATGATTCAGTTAGTGTAACTAAATCGTAACTGATCAAGAAATCACAAAGTGAAACAACAACCCTCCGATCATATTCTGTTTGATCAACACCATTGGATTATACACGCATAGGCCCTTATGATTTTTCAATGTGTAACCTTCGATATGGAGCCTAGCAGTGCTAGCTCCTTCCCCTATCTTCCGCTGATGTGACCTTGGGTGATGATATCATGTGACCATGTGAATGCAGGCGTGAACAAAGGTGGTTTGAGATTAAACTGCGTTTTGCCCCGCAATTTACCTCAAGCCTCCACGTGTCCTTTCTCTAAAACTGTGGTTTCAATTGCGACCCGCCCTTAACTTTTTAAAGTTCGTGCACCTTCAATCCCTGTAATGTGATGGGATCGTGGATCTCACGATCTTGACGGTGCTCCTGAATGTATGGTTCAGATCTATCCTCTCAAGTCTACGGATCATATCTCGCCTTCCTAAATCAACGACTGTGATTTATTTCGTGATCCGAGCTCCGAGAGTTTCAAATCTCAAACCCTTCTTTTATCCGTACACAAATCTTCTGGATTTTATGATCTGCAGACACCTGTCCTTCTCAATCGACGACTTTGCCTCTACTTCGTGAATTTTACCTTTCAACCTGATCAACGGTTCTGCGGCCCCTTTCTCGATCAACGGTCAAGATCTCCTTCGGGTCTTCGAACTTCTGAAATCTCAAGTCTCAAACTTTACTTCCCCTTGAAGTATGTAGATTACTGCCACGTGCCCTCTTGGATCAGACGATTGAGGCTTACTTTGGGTCTTTACCCAGAGTCCATAGGATTACGCCATGTCTTTTCTGGATCAGACGGCCTAGATTTACTTTGGAGGATTTGATGCTTGAGATCTTCTTCGGACGATCTGACAACTAAGATCTACTTCAGATGATTCGACGGTCGGGAGTTTATTTCGGCTTTCTGGGTCTCCGAGCTTTGAGAATTTCAAAACTCAAACTAATGCTCTGGATCAGACGACCCAGATTCACTTCAAACAATCTGACGCTTGAGATCTTCTTCGGATGATCTGACGACTGAGATCTACTTCAGATGATCCAATGGTCGAGAATGTATTTCGGCTCTCTGGGCTTTGGGAATTTCAAAACTCAAACTGATGCTCTGGATCATACGACCCAGATTCACTTCGAACGATCTACCGCTTGAGATCTTCTTCGGATGATCTGACGACTGAGATCTACTTTGGATGATCTGGCGGTCGAGAATGTATTTCAGATCTTCGGGCTTCGGGTATTTCAAATCTCAACTAGAAATTCTAGAAGTGATTTCTCCGGAGCATAACCTCCTCATAACTTTAGACTCGAAATGAATGATGTTCATTTGATTAAGATCTTAGATCAACAAATCGATCTGTCTGCGATTCATCTTTGCCTTGGATTAAATCCAATGACTCTCCATCTTTTCTTATCATATCCTTCCACTTAATTCGATCTGATGGTTGACGAAGATTCGGATAATCAAATTCTCAAACCTTGTGCTCCGTTTATCCTATCCTTCACTTTACTTGATCCGACAACTGATGGATATTTGGGTGATCGAATTCTCGATCCTTTTGGTTTGTCTTGTGGAGATGTTGATCCTGATCACGTTTCTGTATTGCACTTTTCCTTCTAATATTTGATCTCTACATACTGTTCGCTTCTCCTCCTGAGCTTATGATTTTCCTGTTTTCCATCATCGTTGCTATTCTTGACATCAATGACAAGCACACTCTTCCTATAAAAAATGCCAACAATATCCCCCTTTTGCATTTATGGAAACCATGTAAGGCTACACTATTCTGCTTAGACTTCCAATTGTAGCATCGAGACCACACCTTTTCTACCCCTCTGACATCAATGTCAAAGAAAACTGAGAGTGAATATGTTCTCCCCCTGAACAAAGATACAATGAGCACTCCCCCCCTAATCAGATAGACTGTTTTAACTTGATAACAGGGTCACGCCCAACTTCTGGCGTATATACTCAACCTGATATTTTGCAAGCGGTTTAGTGAAGATATCAACTATCTGTTCCGTGGAAGTAATATAATTCAGCTGAACAACTCTATTTGTAACCTGCTCTTTGAGAAAATGGTAATTTATTAGTATATGCTTAGTCTTTGAATGGATAACAAGATTCTTCGAGACACTAATGGCACTGGTGTTATCACAGTGAAGTGGAATGGGATCAATATAAGTTACCTTCAAATCTGCAAGAGTTTGTATCATCCATAAGATCTGAGTGCAACAAGTAGCATCGGCAATGTACTCTGCCTCTATAGTTGATAATGAAATAGATCCTTACTTCTTACTAAGCCATTCTGCTAATGAATCACCTAAGACGAATGCACCTCCACTAGTGCTCTTTCTCTCATCCAAACAGTTTGCCCAATCAACATTTGAATGTGCAGTTAATTGAAAATTTTGATTTCTAGGATACCATAGACCATAAGTCATTATACCCTTCAAATATTTGAATATCCTTTTGACAACTGTTAAATGCATTTGTTTAGGAGCATAATGATAACGCCCTACCATTCCAACAGCTTGCATTATATTAGGACGGGATGCTGTGATGTACAGAAGACTGCCTATCATTGATCGATATGTTCTTTGATCAATATTAGGTGAAATATCATCTTTACTAAGCTTGCAACCAACCACCATAGGTGTACTAACAAGAGATGAATCTTCCATCTGAAACTTCGTCAACATCTCTTTCAAATACTTTTTTTGAGAGATAGATAGCCTTGTAGAACTCTGATTGATTTGTAAACCAAGAAAATATGACAATTCTCCTATCAGGGACATCTCAAACTCAGTTTGCATAGAATTAACAAACCACTAAACTGAAGGGTCATTGGTACATCCAAAAATAATGTCATCTACATAAACCAAAACAATTAATAAATCATCACCTTCAAACTTAATGTATAGATTACTGTCAACAATACCTTTCTTGAACCCTTTGTCTTGTAGAAATTTGTCCAGTCTATAATACCAGGCTTGTGGTGCCTGTTTTAGTCCATATAATGCCTTTTTACACTTACAAACATAGTCAGGATTATCTGTCAGTGAAAATCATTCAGGTTGCTCCACATATACATCTTCTTCTAGATCTCCATTAAGAAATGTTGACTTAACATCCATCTGATATACTTTAAAGTTCTTATGACATGCATAGGCAAGAAATATTTTGATGGCTTCCAATCTTTCCACTGGTTCAAAGGTTTCATCAAAATCCCGTCCTTCAACTTCTGCATACCCCTTACAGACCAATCTGACTTTATTCCTAACAATTTGTCCTTGTTCATTCATTTTATTCTGAAACACCCATTTGGTGCCAATTACATTCTTATCTGCAGGTTTGGGAACAAGCTCCCAAGTATTGTTCTTCTCAATTTGATCCAGTTCCTCATTCATTGATTTTAACCAATTTGCATCTTTATTGGCTTCATTAAAGTTCTTGGGTTCCACCATCGATATGAAGGCTATACGTGATTGCTCAGTGTCTTTGATTATCCTTCTCCTGGTTTGTACATCTTTGTCTTTCTTACCAATTATCTGACTTGCATGATGATTCTTTTGAGTAATTATGAAGGGAGGATTTGATGTCGTCTGTTGATTTGAGTCTGCCTCAGTATTTGTATCTTCATCTGACTCAAAGTCTTCTCTTTCTGATTCTTGGACCTATTCATCTTCAACTTCAACTATATCCTTCATTGTTGATTACACACTGCTTACATCTCATATCGAGATTTCTTCATCAACTTTTATGTCAATACAATCAACCAATTTATGCAGCCTCTTATTATAGCATCTGTATCCTTTACTGTTTGTAGCATACCCTAAGAAGATGCCTTCATTAGCCCTGTCATCATATTTTCCAATATTGTCATCATTGTTCTTGATATAACACTTACTCCCAAAGACTTTAAAATGCTTGATTGAAGCAGGTCTTCCAAACCATAGTTCATAAGGAGTCTTGTCACTTTGTGGCCTACGATGATCTTTGTTAAGAATATGTACAGTTGTATGAATTGCTTCTACCCAATATGTCTGGGCAATATTCCTTTCATTCATCATTGATCTTTCCATCTGCTGAACTGATCTATTATGTCTCTCAACTAGTCCATTTTGCTATGGAGTCCTTGGAACAGTATACTCTCTTTTGATCCCATGTTTATCAAAAAACTCTTTGAAGTCCCTTGAACTAAACTCTCCTCCTCTATCATACCTTACTGCCTTCAATATTTTTACTGTTTGATTCTCAGTCAGATCCTTAAATACTTTGAATTTTTCAAATGCTTCAGATTCTTCTTTCAGAAAGGCAACCCATGTAAGTCTAGAATAATCATCAATAATCAACATGAAGTAATTGTCTTTTCCTGTACCTTCCTTCCTTGATGGTCCACATAAATCCATATGTACTAACTAAAGAGGTTTCTCTGTTGATGCAAAGTTCTTAGATTTAAACTGTCTCCGAGTGAGCTTTCCTATTTGGCAAGGTTTGCATTCAAAATCATATGGATTTGATATTTTTGGAAGATCTTTTACTGCCCCACTATTTCTAAGTTTGATTAGATGATCAGAATTTAGGTGTCCAAGTCTCTTATGCCATAACCAATTTTCATCATACTTGCTTAAGTGACATTCTTCTTTTTCTTCTTTCAAAACATAGACATTGTTTTATGTTCTTGTGCCTTTTGCAGTCAATTGTCCTGAATTCACAGATTGTATTTTACAATATTTAGAAGTGAAAACAACTTTACATCCTCTGTCGCAAACTTGACTGACACTAAGCAAATTATGTTTCAGACCATCTACAAACAACACATCTTGGGATTTCCCTTTGCCATTGCTTAGACTTACCATTCCTTTACCTTTGATTTTTCTTGGCGCATCATTTCCAAAGGTTACATTTCCTAATTTTCTTTCACTTAGAGACATAAACTTACTTTGGTCTCCAGTCATGTGTTTGGAACATCCACTGTCAATATACCAGGGGTTCTTTTGTCTTTGAGCTGAAAGTACTAGACCACATTTTTCACTATCTTTCTTTTTCCATGTGTTGACATTTCTAGCTAAGGGTTTTATCCTTGGATCTGCTTTGTGATTCTTCAGATGACAGTTTGCAGCTTTGTGGCCGAAGTTATGACAGTTATAACATTCGAGCTCATTGTTCAATAGGTCAAAGTGATTGGTGCAACTTTTTCTATTCATTGGTTGTTTAGTTCTATGTTGCAAAGATTGTTTATTTCTTGATCTCCTTAGTTGCATGTCTCTAAATTTAATTTGACAGTTTGCAATCTTATGACCAAAATTAGAGCAGTAAAAATAGTAACCATGGAAGAAATTTTGGTACCTGAAGGATGGCCTTCTTCTTGGCATTTGTTGCTCCATCTTCTGATATCTTTTTTTATTTATCAGGGATCATCTTGTCTTTATTATCTTTTGGTGGCAGAGTACTCACATGGTCTGATTGTCTGCTGACTTGGAACTTGATCATCTTTACTGGCTCTTTTCTTTCTGTATGTTTGCTGCTTGAACCACTTACATAGACTAAACCAATCTTCAACAAAGGAGATCTCTGTTTGCTCAAAATGTCGTTTAGTTCTACTAAGGATTTAATGCTTGGAAGATTTTGGAGATACAATGCTTTAAACTTCTCCATCTCTTTTCTGGTTTTTACTACCTCTTCTTCCAAGGCTTCACATCTTGCCTTCTTCTCTGATAACCACTATTTCAGAGTGTCCTCTATTTTATTTTCCTCTTCTAACTCCACTTTTAGCAGGCAAAGTTTTCATCAGGTTTTTAATCATTCTTTTCAAATTGCATCAACAACTGTTTTTGTTTTCTCTTCTTAAGTATGAGTCTGTCAATCTCTTCTAAAGCACTGATTAGTTCACCTTCCATATCAACCACAACTTCTTCATCATTAACATCACTTCCTGTGATTTTATTATCATAATCCTCTTTTACCATAAGCATAAAGTCATTAACCTTGTCTTCACAGGAAGAGTCACTATCTGTGTCTTCTGAAGAGTCATCATTGTTTACACATAGAGTTTTCTTTTTACCAAATCTCTTGGATTTGTACTTCTCTTCACCTTTAGAGTTTCGGTCCTTCTTATTGTGTGGACACTTAGATGCAAAGCGACCTATCTTTCCACAGTTAAAAAATTTGAAGGGCAGCTTGCCTTGGTATTTGCCTGGTCCTTTCTTTAACCTGCTCACAAATTTTGCCTCAATATCATCTAATTATGAATCAGTATTCTTGTCTGCTTTAAAAGATGCTTATCTAGTGGTGGATTTATCTTTGCTAATCCTCATTTCATAAGCAGTTAGACTTCCTAAGAGTTGATCAATAGACAGAGTTTTAATATCATTTAGTTCTTCTATTGCAAAAGCTTTTGGATTAAATCTATCAGGCAAAGATCTTAAAATCTTTTGAACTAAAGATGTGTCTTCAATCTTCTCACCAAGACCCTTTATGGCATTCACAAGCTCCTCAACTCTTAAAAAATATTTACTAACTGTTTCATCCTCATTCATCTTTAGTTGTTCGAATTTCAATCTATGTGTGTGAAGTTTGGCATCTTTTACTTTCTCATCTCCTTCATAACTGCTAATAAGTTTATCCCACATTTATTTGGCAGATTCAAGTTGCATGACCTTTACAAATTCAACTTCAGCAAGCCCACTCAAGATAGCATTCATTTCCTTTGCATTGAAGCTAAATTCTAATTTATCATCTTTGGAAGCTAACACAACAGGTTTTGTATATCCAGTCTCTACAACATCCCAAACATCAACACCTAAGGCCATGATGTATGTTCTCATTCTAACCTTCCAGAAGGCAAAATTTGTTCCATCAAACATATGAGGCTTATTGGTTGAAGTTTCTTCATGGCTTGTCATGTTTAATCTTACTGATCTACCTTTAAATAAAATAAACTCGCTCTGATACCAATTGTTGGAATTACTAAGACAACTGAGAGGGGGGGGGGTGAATTAGTTGTTACTGTGCTTAAACAATTTTATGCCCATTAAAATACTATTAACCTTCTCCAAGTGATCATCAAGATTATGCAAGACACGAGTAGCATAAATAACAAACATCAATCACACATATGATATACACAGAGACATATATTCACGAGGAAACCCATAAAAGGAGAAAACCTCTTCTTCTTTGAATGATAGGCAGTCTTTTAAGTTTTGTACATCATCTTTCTTTGAGCACCAACTCAAAATGAGGCTACAACCTCTTCTTTAACAAGATGCAACTTGTTGAGAGCATCAACTCTCTGGTTTCTCTAGCACCTACTAGAAGGAAGCACCAACTCCCTGAGTGTTCCAGCACCAACCAGATGGAAGCACCAACTTCCAATCACACAGGCACCAACCTGTATAACATAGAACAATGGTTCTCCCTTGCACCACCCTACCACCCTGGTTTTTTTGGCTGCAACCAGATGGAAGCTACAACTCCCCGTGTTCAAGCACCCACTTGAAACTATGAGGACAACAGTTCTCCCTAACACCACCCTGAGATATAAATCTTTGCTTTCTGAAATTTATTACAATGATACATAATTTATCAATGGCTTACTAGTATCATCATTGTTCTGCTACACTGCTCTGCTCTACCTGCATCAGTGTGTTCCTGATTGCATCTTCTTGTGCTTAAGTTCTCGTACAATCTGTTGTTTTCACCGTTTCTGCTCAGTCCAGCTTATGTTCTTCATCTCTGCATCTTTTCGGTCTGTTTCTGATATCTTCTTGATCACATACAGTTCAACTTATTTTATCGAGAAACAACAACCTCTCTCTGTCACGACATTTTCCTTTTATTCCTGCTCTCATTATCCGTTACACTCTGCATCTCCAACAATCAAGTTAGGAATCTCAAAATGCTCAGGCATCATGATTCCAACACTCAACAAAAATGATTCAACCGCTCAGGAACAATGATTCAATTAGTGTAACTAAATCGTAACTGATCAAGAAATCATGAAGTGAAACAACAACCCTTCGATTAGATTCTGTTTGATCAGAGACGTTGGATTATACACACAGAGGCCCTTATGACTTTTCAATGTGTAACCTCCGATGTGGAGCCTAGAAGCGCTAGCTCCTTCCCTTATTTTCTATTGATGTGACCTTGGGAAATGATATCATGTGACGAGGCAAATGCGGGCATGACCAAAGGTGGTTTGAGATCAAACTGTGTTTCGCCCCACAATTTACCTCGAGCTTCCACGTGTCCTTTCTCCAAAACTGTGGTTTCAATTGCGGCCCGCCATTAACTTTTTAAAGTTCCCACACCTTCAATCCCTGCAATGTGATGGGACCGTCGATCTCACGATCTTGATGGTGCTCCTGAACGAACGGTTCATATCTATCCTCTCAAGTCTGTGGATCAGATCTAGCCTTCCTAAATCAACAACTGTGATTTACTTCGTGATTTGGGTTCCAGGAGTTTCAAATCTAAAACCCTGTGTTTCTACGTACACCAATCTTTCGGAGTCGATGATCCGTGGACACCTGTCCTTCTCAATCAACGGCTCTGCCTCTACTTCGGGAATTTGACCTTTCAACCCGATCAACAGTTCTGCGGCCCCTTTCGGATGCAAAACACCGCAAATATCTTTCGAAACACTTGTTGACAACTTCCGTTTGTCCGTCAATTTGGGGATGATAGGTGGTGCTGAGATGCAATTGGGTTGTCTGGAGTCATAACAATTCTTGCCAAAAAATGTTGGTGAAAGTTGGATCTTGGTCAGAGACAATATAATGAGGCATGCCATGGAGTTTGAATATATTATCCATAAAAATTCGAGCCACTGTGAATGTGGTGTATGAGTGTTGAAGAGCACATAAATGAGCATATTTGGAAAGATGATATACTACCACAATGATGACTCACTTATTGCCTGATTTAGGTAAGCTAACAATGAAATTCATGGAAAAATCCTTCCAAATAACAGGTGGAATCGGGAGCAGTTGTAGTGTGCCTACAACTTTGAATGTTTCTCCCTTATTGCAATGACATGGATCACACTCAACCACAAAGGTGTGGATGTCCTGTTTCATATCGTGCTAGAAAAAATAGCATTTGACCCATTCATAGGCTTTGGTAAACCCGGAATGCCCAACTGCGGGTGAAGCAAGCAACTCARAGAGGATCATGGGTTTAATGTTCAATTGTTTGCTTAAATACAAACGACCTTTATAGTGAAGCTCTTCATTGTGCCGAGAGTACCCTGGAGAACTTGAGGATCTTGTTGTAGTTGTTGGATTAAGCTAAAAAGTTTGGGGTATTKCAACCATTCCTGGCCAATGGCCTAAATCCAGTATGAGAAAATGAATGAGAGGGAAAAGAGGGATCTTTCTTTTTCATATTTCCTTGAAATAGCATCAACAACCACATTTTATTTTCCCTTCTTGTAGATGATCTCATAATCATCAATAAACAACTTGGTCACCCATTTTTGTTGCTCCGGGGAGGAAATTATTTGCTCCATAAAATACTTGAGGCTACGATGATCCATTTTAATTTGGAAGTGTTTCCCCAAGAGATAAGGACGCGAGAGATCCACAACATGCAAGATAGCCAACATATCCTTTTCATAGGTTGATTGGCCCAAATGTTGCTCTGATAGTTGTTTGCTAGTGAAAGCCAAAGGTCGACCATCTTGCATGAGGAGCTTGGAAGGATTGATCAACTGCTGGAGTCCAAATGAAAGCATTCTTTTTAAGGAGAGCAGTGAGAAGAGTTGCACTTTTTCCATAATTAAGAACAAACTTACGACAATAGTCTGTCAAGCCCAAGAACCCACACAATATTTTAAGAGTTTTGGGGCGAGGCCAATACTTCATAGCTTCAATTTTCTTGGGATCCACCCGTATACCATCCTTCCCTACAATACGACCCAGATATTTGACTTCAAAGGCGCTAAAAGCACATTTAGATTGTTTGAGAAAAAGTTTGTTCTTAGAAAATAGATGGATAACTTGATCCATATGGGTGAGATGGGAAGACCAAGTCATACTATAGATGAGAATATCATCAAACAAAAATAAGAAAAAATGACGGAGGAAAGGACATAAGACATGATTCTTGAGACTAAAAAGTGGAGGGGGGAATTACATTGGCCAAAGGGCATGAACAAGAACTCATAGTGACCCTCATGAGTTTGAAGGGAAGTCTTGGGGATGTGATCCTCTTTCATGTTGGGGGTAGGTGTTATATTCTTTGCATGTGTGTGTGTGGTGGGGGGGCTGGGGGGGGGGGGGGGGGGGGGGGGGGGGGGGGGGGGGGGGGGTGCGTCAGATTTGGCAACTGCGTTTGACGATCCCTCCCTACTAGTGCTCTTTGTGTCATGTGAAACATGCACTTTCCTAGGAGGGTCCCAAAAGGGGCCAAGATTAGTCCACCCATGTTACGCGGAGCGTTCGGCTTCGAGGCAATGCCCCAAATTTCATTTTTGGGCGCTTTTTGCTATTTTAGTGTTTTTTACTATTTTTAGTGGGTTTCTAAATTAATCTCGGATCAAGGGATTAGGGTTTTGGTATTTGCAAAATACCTAAAATATTGAGTATATATTCTATTGTGAATGGTGAAATTAATACAATGAAGAGTTGAGAGGTGTGACACCAAGGAAGGTTGGTTTTCTACCGATTAAGGGTTTCCATCGTAAATCTATGTGTACTATGTGTATGAGTCATTGATTAATTTATGTTTCACTTAAGAATCTGTATGCATTGCTTTATTTCACAAGTTTAAAACTGACATGTGGTATCAGAGCATGTTTTTACTTCAGGGGAACGCCTTTGTTGTTGAGGGTTTGGCTTAGTCTTGATAGATCAAGTTTATCTTGGGTCTGTGATAAACCTGGGTTCAGTGGGAGGTTTGCAGTGGTGATTTATGTTTTGAAAGATAATGGCAAAGAGTTCTAGAATCGAGATTGAGAAGTTCAATGGTAAAAACTTTGACCTATGTAAGCTATGGATGGAGGACCTTCTTGTATACAAAGAATAATGGAGTATGATTCGACTCTGCCTAGCAGATTTAGTGTTACTAAATGTGTCAGGAGAATCTATAGCCAAGGAACTATGGAAAACGTTGGGGAATTTGTATCAGTCAAAGTCCCTGGTAAAAAAGTTGTTTCTTCGAAAGAAGTTGTATCATATTAGGATGGAAGATGGAGATTCTATGACAGAGCATCTAAATGCTTTCAATATTCTGGTAACTCAACTTGGATATGTTAATAGTATGTTTGCAGAAGAAGATAAATGTATTAATTTGTTACGTTATTTTCAAAACTCTTGGGATAATCTTGTTATCGCAATTGGTAGTACCACACAATCTGCATTGAAGTATGAGGATGTAGTTTCATCCTTGTTATCAGAAGAGATGAGGCAGAAAATCATGGATAGTCATAGAACATATGCTTTATTTGTAAGAGGTCATCCCCAAGATAGGAATACAAGTAAATCCTTGGGTGGGGGGGAAGGGCGGGGGGGGGGGGGGGGGGNAGTGGTGATCTAAATCTAAAGGTAGATCTAAATCCTTAGGAAAATCTTTGAGGAAATGATAGAAATATGGTAAAGTAGGGCATTATAAGAAAGATTATAGGTCTAAGAAAGTTGATAAAGCAAAGGGATCTAATGATGCCTCTTCCACAGAGGCGAAAACCTAAGGTGATGTTTACTTGGCATCTATAGGTACACATGCAGATCATGATGTATGGTTGATCGACTCAAGTGCATCATTTCATATGACTCCTGACATGGAGTGGTTCAGTAAATATGAAAAGTATGATGGTGGTAATGTATTCTTAGGAGATGACTCGACAACCAAAATTATGGGACGTGGAAGGGTTAAGTTGTTGTTGAAAGATAGAAGGATTAGAACTCTCCATGGAGTTCTACACATTCCAGATTTAGCTAGGAGCCTAATATTTGTAAGTAAGTTGGATGATGCAGGTGTGGATACTTTATTGGGAAAGGTAACTTGCAATATTATCAGAGTAGCAATGGCGTTGATGAGGGGAGTTTGATGTGGAACTCTATACAAGTAGTTGGGAAGAACTTAAATTGGTGGATGTAAAAATTATGTTGTCCCTTAGCAGAGAAATAAAGAAGACAAGATCCATACTGTCCTTGGAAAGAATACCATGTTATGGCATCAAAGACTAGGACATATTGGAGAAAAGGGCCTTCAATCACTACATGGTAAAGGTATGGTTGAAGGTATGTCTAATTGCACCTTGTATTTTGATTTATGTGAAAATTGCATATATGGTAAACAAAATCGAGTAAGATTCCCATCTGGTGCTACAAGAGTGAAGGGGATCTCAGAGTTGATACATGATGATGTATTTGGACCTATGCCTATTCCATCACTAGGTAAATTTGTGTATTATTTTTCATCCATAGATGATTTCTCAAGGAACACATGAATTTATTTTCTTAGGAATAAATGTGAGGTATTTGATAAATTTAAAGAATTTAAGACTCTGGTAGAAAATTAGTCAGAGAAGAAAATAAAAGTGTTGAGGATAGATAATGGTGGAGAATTTTGTGGGAATGAATTCGAAGAGTTATGTAAGAAGTGTGGTATATCAAGGCATAAGACTAATCCACACACACCTCATTAGAATGGGGTTGCAGAAAGGATGAATAGGACATTGATGGAAAAAGAAAGGAGCATGCTCAGTGGTGTCGGGTTAGGAAAATAATTTTGGGCAGAGGCAATGGGTACTGCATGTTACCTGGTAAATAAATCACCCTCATTAGGGTGGGTGGAAAAAAATCTGTATGAAGTATGGGCTGGTAAGAAACCCTCTCTTGAACATCTCCAAGTGTTTGGTTGTGATGCTTATGTACATGTTCCGAAGGAAAATAGGAGTAAGTTGGATAATAAATCCGAAAAGTGTATCTTTATTGGTTATAAAGATGGTATAAAAGGTTATAAGCTTTGGAAACCATAAACTAAGAATAGTGTTTACAATGGGGATGTTGTTTTTAGAGAGGTTAAAGATGTTTTGAAATAGGAATTCCTACCAAGGAAATAAGAACATGAGAAAATAGAGTTGAGTTGGATGATGCAAAATCTGAATCAACGAAAGAAGATGAATCAAAAGAAGAATAACCACATACTCCAGTACTAAGGAGATCAATGAAGGAAATAAGGCAACCATAAAGGTATATTCCACGTAATTTTTGTGCCAATTGCTTTATCTATTACTGATGATGATCCCAAAACTATAAGGAAAGCAATGAATTCAAAGGATAGTAAACTTTGGAAGAATTCCATGGTTGAAGAGATGGATGTCTTGGATAAGAACGAGACGTGGGATCTAGTTGAGTTGCCAACTGGAAGAAAAGCCATTGGCAGCAAATGAGTGTTTGAGAAAAAGTTGAATGCAAAAGGAAAAGTAGAGAAATACAAAGCTTGGTTAGTAGCAAAAGGTTATTCTCAAGTAGAGGGAATTGACTTTGGTGAATTTTTTTCTCCTGTTGCCAAGTTAACTTCTATTAGATTTCCTTTATCTGTTGTTGTTAATTTTGATTTTGAAGTAGAACAGATGGATGTAAAGACAACATTCCTACATGGGGATCTGGAAGAATAAATCTACATGAAGCAACTAGAAGGCTTTGCATTGAAGGGAAATAAAGAGTTGGTTTGTAAGCTAAAGAAGTCACTATATGGTCTGAATAAATCACCTAGGATGTGGTACCAAAAGTTTGACACATACATCCTTGGACCAGGATTTGTGAGAAGCAAGGATGATCATTGTGTATATTCCAAGCAAGTTGGTAATCACTTCATTTATCTGGTGGTAGCCATAACAAAGATCAAGTTTTGTAAAGTATTGAACACCACTCAATTCATCTAAAAGGTCATCAATGATCAGAATGGGAAATTTGTCTTTGATTGTGAGTTTGTCGAGGGCCCAAAAATCATGACACGTGCACCAAGTGCCTTCTTTCTTGACTACCATGACTACCGAAGAAGAATAGGGGCTAGTACTAGGACATGTAACACCGACTTCGAGCAATTCTTAATTTTTTTTCTCAATTTCATATTTCTAGGCAAATGGATAACAATAAGGAGAAAAATGGGAGGAACATTGCTTAGTATTAGAGGAATGGAATGATCATGGGCACCGCAGGAACGGGGAAGTCGATGGGGAGTGTTAAAGATAGCTTGACATCTAGAGAGTATAGATTGGAGGTCAGTGTGCACAGAGGGTGTCTCAACGACGTGAATGGAATGGAGTTGGGAAATAATGCCAGAATGGACTTTTTTGAGTAGATTTTCCATTCAGTGGGAGTTGATGATCTCAGGTGAGCCTGTTGTGATGCCTTGGAATTTATAATGTTGTCCCTCCTATTGGAATTGCATAGTGAGGTCCTTAAAATCCATGAGGATGGGGCCGAGAGTGTGTAACCATTCAGTACTGAACACAATGGCACAATTGCCCATGTCAATAGCAAACATATGAGATTTCAAGTGGTACTGACCAATTTGTAGGTACACATTTTCACAATGCCCACCACATTTCATGGAACCACCATTGGAAATCATGTTTTGAAAATTATTGAGGACATGAATATAGAAATTGATTTCTTGGGAAATGCGACAATGAATAAAATTATGGGTGTTGCCACTGCCAACAAGGATTATGACTTTCTTATGCTTAATGTAGCCAATGAGCTTGAGGGTTTAGGGAGAAAAGAAGCTAGTGAAGGCATGTAGGGAAATTATCGATTCAACTTCTGGGGGATCAACGGGTGGAGTAGGATCATCTATTGGGAGTAGCTCTTCCACACAGGAAACTTTAGCCTCCTCATCAACAACATGTTCAGAAATGGCCATAAACATCTTTTGTTCCTTACACTTGTGCCCAAGAAAATATTTGTCATCACAATTATAGCAAGGACCCTTGAGTTGGCATTTAGCCATTTCTTCCCGAGTTAATTTCTGGATATTGAGAAGGGTGGCATGATGAGCAAGATTGGTAGGTTGAGGGTGGGGAACAAAAGAGGGTTTTCGGTTATGGGAAAAGATAAATTGTTGTACTTCTTTTGTTGATGTTTTGGTAGCTGCAGGAGGTATTAACCTCTACATGTAACCTATGACTTAGAATAGAATATTCCTGAAGCAAGTGAACAGTTAAAAAGATGTGTGGAAACCCTAGAAGACAATTCGAACTAGCAGAATAAATAATATTAGAATATTATATTCCAAAAATTAAAGTCAGCTCCACAAGAAAAAGATAAACATAAAATATTGTTTCTTGAAATTCAATTCGGGCCAACTACAAAAGTTACTGGACAAATTAATATGAATAGAGGACATTTTAGCTCATTTGTACACCTAGTTAGTGTGCAAGTCTAATGGAGAGCTGCAACTGCAGCTGAAACTGCATCTACAAGGAGGAATAAGGGTGCATGGTCATCTCTTGGTCTTGGTCTCTCTCTTGGTGATTTTCTTGGTGATATTCTTGCTAACTACGATGCAAGTTTGAGAGAGAGAGAGTAGTGCAGTTACAGTTGCATTTGTTGCAGTTGTGTATGGTACTCATTATGTGAATATGGAGACTCTCTCTCTTGGGCGCTACCCTTGGAGAAGGAGCGCTCTACTTGTCTCGAGTTGTTGCTACAATTAGCAACTAGGGTTTATCTATTGGTTTTGGAGTAGGCTTTCCAAAATTATTCTAAGTAAAGGTTAGTGTGCTCAGGGGTGGCATATGTGAGTGCCTATGGTTGGGTGACAATGATGTGACATTGTCTATGGTTAAACGAGCATACCAATATTTCAACATGGAATCAGAGTTGGTTTCCTTTATAACAGTCTAACTGCTGGAAGGAAGATCCTCAGTTTTTCCCATTGCCAAGCTTGTTGAGCACTTACAGAACTCACTAAGAGGGTTGCTTAAGTAGGGCACATCTCTTCATCGGATCAGATCTACAAATTTCGAAAGTTCAAATATTAAGGTTTCCTCATAAAAACCCTAGGTTTGCAGTGCCAGTTCCTTCGTACTAGTTGCAGTAAAGTTTCTGTGAAACATTGGGCCTAATATTTGGTTGTTCTAGTGTGCCTTACTTTAGCGCATATCTAGTTACATTTAGATTACAAGTTGGAGCACTTTGATGTTTTAGGGTTCATCATTACTTGTCGTTGTTGCCGGATAGTGCCACTGTTTACCGTTGTCTGTCGCTGATGCTGGAGGTATATACTTAGATATCTTTAAACTGTATCACTATTTTGTTTTTGATTGCGGGAGAAGGGATCTCTAGTCCAAGCAACAATCATAGATCCAAAGGGATCTCAGATCCAACACATTCAGAGGAACAACGCACTCCAGGTTTGATTGTTTTCATATGACTCTAGCTGTTATGGCATTATTGTGACCTTATGAACATCTAGTTGTATTTTGATCTATTGAAGTTATGATTATCATACTAATCTCTGTTCAAAGTTAAAGTTAGAAACTAACTTCAGTCAAAGTATTAGATTGATTAAGGTTGAGATTTTAGAGTTTATTTGCACTATATTCTCTAACTCATATTTTTTTTCTAGAAAGCATATTGTCTTAAGCACAGGGGACAGGTTGAAGAGAATACTTGTCATCTTGAGTGAAGGATATTTGGAAGAAAATCAACAACATTCATTCTTGAAAATAAGACTCCAGGTTTGATTAAATTAATAAGTTTCCAATTTGCACATATCAAGTTTGATAATTGTTACATTACTAGTTGTGACAACAATCCTTGAAAGTTTCTATTACAACTAAATACAATGAATACTTGGAAGCATATGAGTACTATTGATATAAATGCTTGCAAGATGAACTAACATCTCCTCTAGGAGATATTTCTTATTATGTATTTTCATTTTGGTTCTTGTTCCAGGTAGGTCACAAGCAATAGCTCTGAGAAGGAGCTACTGTGATTATTGTTCTCATTCTTGTTTTTATTATTATAAGAGTATTATTATTGTCTATTGTTTTTCCCTCTGTTGTCCTTGTTCCGGGTAGGTCACAAGTGATAAATCTGAGGGAAGCTATAGTGACAGTGGCAGGAGACAACATATTAGATGGACTCTAGTTTGAGACATCGAGTAGGCTATGCAGATAAGAAGTTGTATACACGACCGTATACATCCATGTACCAAATAAGAAGAATACGAAGATGAGTGATTTTGTGAGATACATAATATCTCATATGGAGATTGATTGTAAAGAGTAGAGGGCTCCAAAGATGACCGAACAAATCCCTCTAGTGCAATTGACCACTCTTCAAATCATCGGGAAGAGTTAGTAGAGCCAGAAGGGCCTACCCAAAATCGTTGTAGTAACCAAGAAGAGACCAGTGTGGTCCCGTGAAAATTTGCAAGATGCAACATTTATGAGCCATATCATGAGGAGCAGATGGCTCCGAAGATTATACAAACTCAAAGAGAGTCAAGCTTCAAAGGGAGAATGGAGACTCAAAGACTTTCAGATTTAGATGGAAGAGAGAGATGTCTTTCAGAATTGACAGACAAATGCCATGGGTTGAGAAGGCTAAATCGAAGCTTCAATGAGATATGAGATATTATGGGAAGATTCCCTTGCTTCAGTAGACTTTGCTACAATTACCGAGGAGGAAGCCAGTCAGAAGGACTGGGATACATATATTTTCCTTGGTTTCGAGACCAGAAGGGAAGTAAGTGGTGACTTCCAAGTTGATCTACAAGATCAATCATGTTGCAGATAAATAGCCTAGAGATGTACAAAGCCTGAATTTTGTCCAGAGGATTCTCCCAACAAGAGGGAGAAGACTATAATGAGACACTTTCTCTAGTATATTGCTACCGATGAACAAGTAGCAGATATGTTGACCAAGCCTCTATGAGGGACAAGCTTGGTATGGTCCAGAAGGTTTTTCCCTCATGAGAGGGAGTGATGTGTTCCCCATTAACGAGAGTGATGTGTTCCCTAGTAGTGGGAAGTGATGTTTTCCCCAGTAGTGGGAAGTGATGTGTTCTGATGCATTCCCCAGTAGAGGGAAGTGATGAGATACCCATTAGAGGGAGCTACTCCAACGCAGGTTGGTAACCCCAATGTAGGTTGGTACGCTAGCCCCAACGCATGCTGGTACGCTACCCCAATGTAGGTTAGTAACCCCAACACAGGCCGGTACACTACCCTAGTGTAGGTTGGTACCCCCAAATGCAAGCTGGTATGCTACCCCAATGCAGGCTGGTATGCTACCCCAATGCAGGTTGGTAACTCCAACGCAGGCTGGTACTCTACCCTAGCGCAGGTTGGTAACCCCAATGCAAGCTGGTATGCTACACTAGCACAAGTTGGTAACCCCAACGAAGACTGGTATGTTACTCCAATGCAGGTTGGTACTCCAACGCAGGCTGGTATGCTACCCCAACATAGGCTAGTATGCTACCCCAACGCAGGTTAGTACTCCAACGTAGGCTAGTATGCTACCCCAACGCAGGTTGGTACTCTAACGCATGTTGGTATGCTACCCCAACACAGGTTGGTATGCTACTCCAATGAAGGCTGGTATATTACCCCAACACAGGTTGGTATGCTACTCCAATGAAGGCTGGTACATTACTCTAGTGAAAGTGTAGAACTTCCTATGACATATAGATTTGTGATTGAAAATAGGACAATGACCGAGGTGTGGAGAAGCGCAGAAGCAATGATGATGGTCGTGCCAAGAGGGATACCTTCCTCGTTAAGAGGGAGTGTTAAATTTTTGAGTCAGATTCTGTGTGAGCTTATGAACAACTAGTTCTATGTGAACTAGATGATGACCTGTAGTGTCGGAAATGATTCCTATTTAGAGTGTCAATCAATAGCATCGAAGGTTACTAGTTGGAGGGCCAACCAGTAGTGTTGGAGGTGTTTGCCAGCTAGATGGCTAATGTGTGTCTATGACGGTGATACTTGTTACATGATCTGTTTGATCATATGATAACATGTGTGGCTATGATGATGCTACTTGTAGATTGGTCTGCAAGACCATGTGAGTCTTTCCCATGCCATGTGAGATGGATGGATGTGTTTGATACAACTACATGAATAACATCTTAGTTAATACCTCCCTATCTAAGAGGGAGTGTTGATGTTTTGGTAGCTGCATGAGGTATTAACCTCCACATGTAACCTATGAATTAGAATAGAATATTCTGGAAGCAAGTGAACCATTAAACAGATGTTTGAAAACCCTAGAAGACAAGTCGACCTAGCAAAATAAATAATATTAGAATATTATATTCCAGAAATACAAGTCGACTCCACAAGAAAACGTTAAACATAAAATATAATTACTAGAAATTTAGGTAGGCCCAACCAGAAAATTCACTGGACATATTAATATGAATAGAGGACGTTTTAGCTCATTTGTACACCCAGTTAGCATGCAAGTGTTATGGAGAGCTACGATTGCAGCTAGAAGGAGGAACAATGACACATGTTCATCTCTTGGTCTTGGTCTCTCTCTTTGTGATTTTCTTGGTGATATTCTTGCTAAGTACGACACAAGTTTGAGAGAGAGAGAGTAGTGCAGTTGTAGCTACTCCAGTTGTGCATGGTACTTGTTTTGTGAATATGGAGACTCTCTCTCTTGTGCGCTACCCTTGGAGAAGGAGCGCTCTAATTGTATTGAGTTGTTGTTACAGTTAGCAACTAGGGTTTAATTGTTGGTTATGGAGTAGGCTTGCTGAAATTATTCTAAGTAAAGGTTAGTGTGCTCGAGAGTGGCATATGTGAATTCCTATGGTTGGGTGACAATGACGTGACATTGCCTATGGTTAAACGAGCATACCAAAATTTCAATGTCTTTGGTGTGTTTAGTAGGTTCCAACCAAGTCTAGGGGCAAGCCATGAGGACTTAGGCTCAAATTTCATCCTTTAGGCCACTTATAAAATATTCCCTGAAGAAGGAATATGCCATGCCCTCCGTTCTGAAATCCAAGTGTTAAAAGGCAGTTATAAAGTCTTCCACTGTGCCATACTGTTTCAACTTGGTCAAATGGCCCAAATAGTGGGTTTTGATGTCAAAGTGTTCATAAATATTTGCAACAAACTGGGTCCAAGCAAAATACCCCCGGCATGCATTTTTATGCCATTACCAGCGTTCAAGATCCAAATAGAGAACAACATAACAAAGTTTGTCCAACTCATCAGTAATTCCATGAAAAGAAACATAAGGCTCCATTTGGGTGACCTGACCCATGGGATTGAAGCCATCAAATTTATTGACCTCAACTCGAGGAAGACAGATGTAATGATGAAAGGGGTTGGACTGAAAATCTATAGTATGGGAGGATTCAACACCATCTACTTGGGAGGATTGGTCAAGGAAAGGAGGGCCTAGGATCAATTCAACAACTGGTTGAGATTGACATTGAGGGAGTCAAATTTTCCCTCTAATTTGTCAAATCGGTTGTCAACTTTGGAAAAGTCAGTCCCGACTTGGTCCTCGAAGTGGTCAAACTCAACCTTGTTATGTTTGATTTCAGCCCACAATTCTTGGGTGCGAGTGGTGGCCATTTGGAAAGTTGGGGTGCCTGGGATGGGGAGTGGATACACTGAAAAAAGGTGGATAAGTGAAATATGTCACTACGATAAGGGAGACAAGGGAAAGCCAATGGGATATGTGTCAAATAAGGGTGCTTGTAAGGGGGGTGGGACCATAAGAAAAAAAAAAGGATTATAATTGATAGCTACCATGACGATCAGAGTGACAAGGGGAATGCAATGGGATAGGGCCCAAATAAGAGTGTTAGGAAGGGGGTAGGGTCCATGGAAAAAAGGCTTAAAAATGATAGTTATCATGATGATCAAGGAGAAGAGAGGAATCCAATGAGTTAGTTCCCGAAAAAGCGTGTCGACATGACCACTATACTCATTTTTTTTTAACTCTCACAAAGTTATACGTCGGCTTGAAAAATACTGTAGTGAATTGCCCAAATTGTTAACATGAAAAATTGTGTAGGAATATCGTAACCAGAATGCAGGAGGCAGGGTTGCGTGGAAATAGATATCTTATGTTCCTTTCCCAAGGGTTAGGGTTTTTAGGGTTCCTACAGACAAGGGTTTTTCTTGTGCTATAGCTCTCTGATATACATGCAGGGTTGAATAGTAGTACTCGACCCAATATCTCAGGGCACAAACTAAGGAGGATTGATTGTACCCTTAGTCGTATTACACGATTACCCATGTACTAGAGAGTATCCTTTTGAGTGTTGTTCTTGGTGTCACTATAGCAGTCAGGTGGTCAATTGACCGATCTAGGGTTGGTTTCAAGAGACCTAGGGGACTCCCTATATACCTAACAATACGTGGGGGTGATGGTCGTGTATAGATAATGTCTGATGCAATACTACTCGAAGGGGTACCAACATGGGTTACAGAGGTTTCCAACAAGGTGAAACATTTGTTTCGAGTAACCCCATGAAACTGTCTGTATTTCCCGCATGTAGTCTTCCCCAGATGCAGTTTTACCTGTTGAATGACAAATATTTGTGCTTTAAAGACATTGAAAGTACAC
The DNA here is from genome assembly GCA_009831015.1 of Picea engelmannii. NCBI lineage: Eukaryota > Viridiplantae > Streptophyta > Pinopsida > Pinales > Pinaceae > Picea > Picea engelmannii. Next base: position 1,233,307 of record ML783767.1, read on the forward strand.
GTCTCTACCCTGAAAAAATATTACCCATAATTTATGTAGAGGAAAGAGTTACAATACCACTTGTAAGGTACTAGATGTATTATAATGATGTAGAAACATAAATATTGCAGAAAATACCATTGGAAGAACAAAATATAGAGAATAACAACATGAAAAAAGATACCTTTATTGATAGAAAGCCACGTTCACTTGCCTCTTCTAGGGGGCTGTTGGGTTACTGAGAGGGGGTGTGAATTAGTAATAGAGCAATCTAATCCTTTTTAACCATATAATGCAAGTGTTATATCAATGTAGCATTATCATTCAATATTTGCAGAGTAAATAAACAATGAACAATCATACACATACACAACACACCAGTGTTTTTAAGTGGAAATCCAAAGCGGGAGAAAACCGCATAATGTTTTTTCTTATATGTCTTGAAGAATTACATTCATTGGAAGCACCAACTTCCTTTGTTTTCCATCTACAACTGGAAGGAGGCTCCAACCCCCTAGTTTCTTAGGCTACAACGTGAGGGAAGCTCCAACTCCCCAATTCTCTGGCTACAACCATAAGGAGGCTACAATCCCCTATGTTCTTCGGCTACAACTGGAAGGTGTCTACAACCAACTTTCCTTGCCCCATCCAACCACCCTAAAATATAAGTAGAATGATGGAACCACTATCACTGTGAGATACACTATTGTAAAACTGTACCAATCAACCTTCACCAAACAACCTGTACCATTAACCTGAACCATGCATCAACCATGCATCAACCTGTACCTCAACCTGTAATCAAACTTTACCATAAACAAGTGCATCAACCATGCACCAACCTGTACCTCAACCTGCAAAATTTCCTTAACTTTAACAACAAGAGACTAGCATTTTCATCAAACTTTACTTTTGTCTCACATGACTAGTTTTAGATTAGTCAACAACCCTAACTTGAAATAATCATAACTATGTACTCGTAATGAATAAATATCTGAAAATAGTACATAGTGTTATTCAGTGTGTTTTATGCAATTCCTCTAGGTGTCATTACTTGGAACCTCTCAGAAAAAGGAGTTATAACAAAAATGGCACACCTTGTTGAATTCTGGCTTATTCTAGAGAGCGAACTTGTAGAGCGTTCCCCGCACAGAATATTTGTTGTATGGATCTGAAAATTTTACACAGAATACTATGAACTGTACTCTAACCAACACATTTGGTCTTACTGATTTTGGATCTATTAAGAATAAGTTATGATGTTTTTACCCGAAACACCTGTTTTAGACTAGTTTCAGGACTAGCCACAAACCCTATTTTCCACAGAGTGTAACTCCAAAAATACAATGACCCAAAAGCTGAAATTCGTACCACATATACTTGGATATGTTTCCTCAATGGCCTCCCAATTTCACGGTCTAAATCATTCTAGAAAAAAATTTATTGCGAAAATGGTGAGATGACTTGTAAATAACACACCTTAGAAAGCATCATCAAAATAAATTATCCTCCATTGAATTTCAGGCTTCTTTACTTAATCTTCCCTGTGAAATTCGGCTTAGATATCATTTGGTTACCTCAATCACCTGTAGATATTCAATATGTTCAAGTTTGATTAAAATGAGAGATCCTTGCCTCTTATTTACACTCTTCAAGTAGCTTCCTTAGAAGCATCTTCTAGGCCACTTTGTTCACATAGCCACTTTGTCCACATAGTCACCTATGTCCAACTTTTCCCAATTTGCCACTTGTCCATGTATCCAATAACCACTTGACCACTTAACCCATTTTTCTCATTTTAGGGTTAACCTTCTTATAACCACTTTCCATAATTAGAAAGTTCTCTATTTACTTTATTATTTAAATAATCCTCCTTGACTTTGTCATTTCACTTTATTATTTAAATAATTCTCTTTGATTTTGTCACTTCACTTTATTATTTAAATAATCCTCTTTAACTTTGTCACTTCACTTTATTATTTAAATAATCCTCTTTCACTTTGTCACTTCACTTTATTATTTAAATAATTTCTTCTTTGAAATCACTTTGACTTCTTTTCTTCTTTGAAAGCACTTTGACTTCTTTGACCTTTTGGGGTTTCAAGCCAATCATATGAGGGTCCTTCAACTTCGTAAGGCCATAACTCTCAAACCGTAAGGAGTTATGTGGCGTTACACATACCACCGGAAATGAAATGACATGTACTATCCATCTAGAATAGTCTTACCTGCAAATATATCAAAACTCATACCATTATACATAAAAAAAACTTGGGTCCATTACCCAAAACTTTGTGCTACCGATTTGCTACCAGAATTTCTTCAAGGGTTGACATCAATGACAACCAACCCAATTAATCAACAATCTCCCCCTTTGGCATTGATTGCAACACTCTGATGCAATACTGAAATCATATCACTCATGCCCCCCTTGGAACCATGCCTGCATCTACGTGACCAATGCTCCCCCTGGAACCATGCCTCTGTCCTTTGCATTTGATAAATATCCCCCCCTTTGTCATCAATGACAAAAGTATCTTTCCATTCGGGGTTGCTCCCCCTAACTGACTCATTTGATCTCCCAACCCGAGCGGTCCTCTTTATGGTGCTTCCTCATGTGCATCTAAGACATATAAGATAAGTATTCAAAAGCATTTATTTTGGAGTAGAAATAACTCTGAGTCTCTGACAAAGATACTCAAAGGCTTCTCGTGGAAGCGGTTTTGTAAAGATGTCTGCCACTTGTTCTTTTGTGCCCAAATATTCAACTCTGATGTTCTTTTCTGCAACCTGTTCTTGTAGAAAGTGATGCTTGATTGGAATCTGCTTCATCTTGGAGTGCATCACCGGGTTCTTTGAGATACTAATGACACTTGTATTATCACAATAGATTGGAATGGGCTCATCATACTCAACCTGTATATCTGTTAGAGTTTGTTTCATCCATGGAACCTGTGTACAACATGTTGCTACCGCAATATACTCTGCCTTGGCTGTAGATAAATATATTTATGATTGTTTCTTGCTTAGCCATGATACTAAACACTCACCCAAGTAGAACGTTGCTCCACTGGTGCTTCATCGGTTATCAATGCAACCTGCCCAATCTGCATATGTGTAGGCAATAAGTGATAGATCCTTTCCTTTTGGATACCATAATCCAAACTCTTATGTTCCTTTGAGATATCTGAAAATCCTCTTCACTACTAATACATGTGATTCCTTTGGTGCTGCTTGAAATCGTGCCACCTGTCCAATTGCCTGCATTACATCTGGTCTGGATGTTGTCACATATAGTAGGCTACCAATCATTGACCTCTATTACCTCTGATTTGTAGAATTTGAATCATCATCTTTGCTTAACTTGCAACTGGTTTGCATGGGAGTGATAATTGGTTTGCAATCTTCCATTCCGAACCTCTTTAGAATTTCTCTGATATACTTGGTTTGAGAAATACAAATTCCTTGGTTTCTTTGACGTATCTAAAGACCCAGGAAGAAGGATAGTTCTCCAAGTAATGACATTTCAAATTCATTCTGCATGTCCTTTGCAAATTTCTAGCTTAACCTGTCATCAATACTTCCAAAAAAAATATCATCAACATAAGCTTCAATTAATAAAATACTATCTTGAGTTACCTTGATGTATAGGTTGATGTCCGCACTTCCTTTTCTGAACCCTGTCTGTTGTAAATATTTATCTAGTCTAGAATACCATGCTCTAGGAGCTTGTTTTATACCATGCAAGGCCTTCTTTATTTTACACACATAATTTGCGTTCTATGACAACGAAAATCCTTCTGGTTGTTCAATGTATTCTTCTTCTTCAAGTTCTCCATTCAGAAAAGCTGATTTTACGTCCATCTAATACAATTTAATATTTTTGGAGCATGCATAAGCTAAAAGCAATTAGATTGCTTCCACTCTGGCAACTAGGGCAAATGTCTCTTCAAATTCAATTCTTTCAACCTGTGCATATCCTTTACATACCAATCTAACTTTGTTCCTTGTAACATGTCCATCTTCATTCAATTTATTCATGTATACCCACTTTGTGCCGATCACATTCTTATCCTTTGGTCTTGGAACCAATTCCCAAGTGTGAATTTTTTGATTCAATTCTTCATCCATAGCCTTATTCCATAATTCATCCTTGTTGGCCTCTTCAAAATAGGTAGGTTCAATCATAGATGAGAGTGCTAGGTACGTTTGTTCTGGTGAACAGATTCTTCTTCTAGTCCCAACTCCTGCATCTTTGTTTCCGATAATCTGATATGAAGGATGATTCTTCTGTATTCGTCTGCTAGGTGTCTTTGGAGGCACTTGCTGAACTTATTCTTATGCTTCTGTCAGATCCTCTTCATCTTTCCCTTCTTCATCTTCTGTTTCTTCTTCGTAAAGTTGTTCCATTGATTCATTTTCTTCTTCCTTTAATTCTTGTCTACCTGTTTCATCAATTGTTATGTTGATGCTTTCCACAACTTTGTTCAATCTCAGGTTGTAACAATTGTATGTTTTCCTTGTACTTGAGTAACCAACAAGTACTCCTTTGTCCACACGAGAGTCAAACTTTCCCATTCTGCCATCTTCTCTTTTGATGTAGCATTTGTTTCCAAAAACTCTGAAGTGCTTCACATTTGTTGGTCTTCCTTTCCATAGCTTGTAGGGATTTTTGTCAATGTTGTTTCTGAGCATTACTCTGTTTTGAATGTGAATTGTTGTATGCACTGCCTATGTCCAAAAGATATCTGTCAATTTGGAATCCATTAACATTGTTTGAGCCATTTCCTGTAATGTCTTGTTCTTTCTTTCAACAAATCCATTCTATTGAGGTGTCCTAGCAATAGATAATTGCCTTTTTATTCCATTCCTGTTGCAGTAGTCCATAAATTCCTTTGAAGTGAACACTCCTCCATTATCAGATCTCAAGCATTTGATTTTTGAATCCATTTCATTTTCAACCATTTCCTTGTAGACCTTGAAGTTTTCAAAAGCTTCTGACTTATTCCTGAGAAAGAAAACCGCGATCATTCTTGTATAATCATCAACTAATAACATAAAGTATTTCTCACCTTTTAAACTCTTTGTTGTAGTTGGTCCAACTAGATAAATATGCACAATTTCTAGTGGTCTTGTCGTTGAATATTCTTTTGATTTAAACCTGGTCTTTGTTTGCTTTCCTTGTTAACAATGCTTGCATAAAGTGTTGGTTGGTTTCATGATCTGGGGCATTTCTCCAACGACTTCCCTTTGCTAACTTTGACAAGGTGATCAAAATGTATGTGAGCCATTGTTCTGTGTCATAGCCAACTTTCATCTTCCTTTCCTAGGCAACATTTTTCATTTCCAATTTTAGTTAATACATATATGTTTCTTGAAGTTCTTGCAGTTGTTGCAATCAATTTTTTTGAACCTTCTTTTCTTATCTCACACTTTTGTGAATAGAAATTAACTTTATGACTTTGGTCACACATTTGACTCACACTTAGAATATTATGCTTCATATCTTCTACTAGTAGAACATTTTCTACCTTGGTATTCTTGTTCCCAATTTTGACTGTGCATTTTCCAATGATTTTAGTTGAATCACCATTTTCAAAGGAGACTGATCCATCTCTTTCATTTCTTAATGTAAGAAACCTATCTCTATCACATGTCATGTGTTTTTAACAACCACTGTCAACATACCAACCACGTTTCTTCTGCTTAGCTTGTAGAGAGAGTGTGCATTCTTCATTACTATATTGATTTTGCTTTCTTATCCATGTCCTTTTCTGAGGTTCCTGTCTGTGACTGTTGTTGTTCTGTTGTGTTTCTCTAGGAGGGACTGCCATTCTGCAATCTTTGTCCATGTGTCCAAAGTTGTTACATTTGTATCATTCCACTTCAGTTCTCAAATATTCAAACATGTTGTAAATTCTTCTCTGTGCTTCAGTAGGCCTTATTGAATAACCCTTTTGTGTATGACTTTCAAAGTTGTTTATGTTCCTGTTGTTAGCTTTGCAATTTAGAGCTTTATGTCCAAAATTATTACATGCATAACATAAAACAAAAAATATAGTTTGATACCTGGGAGTTGAAGATCTTCTGAAATGAGGTACTCTTATGAATCCTTCTTCTTCCTGAGGCCTATCTGTTTCTGTCGGTCATTGATTATGAAATCTGAATCTTGTCGGTGGAGGAGTGTCCCTGTAATTTTGTTTGTAGACCTTCCTATCCCCTTTGATTGTTTTTGCTTAGCTTTTTGCTTATTTTTCTTTTTCTGTTGTTTTGGAGCTTGATCCCTTTTATGTCTGATTGTATCCAAGTCTGGACTTGTCATGATGAGGTTTTTGACTGCTGATAATGTCATTCAAAACTTTTGAGTTGTTCTGCATATTTTTCTTTTGAAGATCCTTTCTTAACGTGACAATTTCTGCTTCCAAATTTCCAATGATTCTGTCTCTTCCTTCTAGATGTTCTTTGAGTGCTTCTTCAATTTGAACCTTCAAATTTGTGATTGTTTTTTCTAGTTCCCGAGTGTCTTCTTTCTTGTCTAGTTTCGATTGTAGTTTCTTGTTTTTCTTCTTTTCTCTTTTGATAACTTCTATGGCACACAACTATTATTCTCGGTAGTCAAATTCTGCCTCTTCATATTCTTATTCAGCCTTTTCATATTCTTCTTCAAAGTCTTCTTTATTAGAGTCTTCTACTGCCATGAATAGAAATATTTTTGTCTCACTGTCATTGACTTCATCTTCATCTAATGATGAGATGTCTTCTTTGGTGCATAAGATTTTCTTGAAAACTTTCTTTGTGGTTCTTTTGCCTTTATATGTTTGTTTGCTATTTGAGTAACCTTCATAATTTCTCTTTTTCTTATGAGGACATTTGTTAGAAAAATGACCAATACCATCACAATCTAAACAAATCGAAGGACGCTTACCTCTATACCAGTCGTTGGTTCCCTTGTTCAATATTCTGACAAAGTTGGTCCCTTATTAATCATCTTCCGAGACGTCACTGTTGTTGCTATGTTATTTTTCTTTTTGCTTTCCCATTTGCTTTGACCTTTTGGATGCTTTGAAGGATGCTACTTTTATATCTGGATTTTCCTGTTCAGTTCTCATTTCATACATTGTGAAGATTCCATGTAGTTCATCCTTGCTTATTGAGTTTAGATCTTCTCTTTCTTCTAGTGATGATATCTTAGGGTCAAATCTCATAGGAAGAGATCTTAGTGTTGATTAAGGTTGGTTGTCATTGATGTCAACCCTTGAAGAAAGTTCGGTAGCAAATTCTGGTAGCACAAAGGTTGGGTAATGGACCCAAGTTTGTTTGATGTAAAGATGACTCATTATTGTCCTTTCATGGTTGATAAGAAGTAAAAATGGATGAATTCCAAAGTGGTGTCCTTATGGTGAAATCCCTCATGGGAATACACTTTACGGATTGAGTTATCCTAGAATTATGGTTAGAGAACCCATGCTTAATTGAGGAATAGTGAGATGAAGGTCAGTGAATTTGTCAGTGAAACTATCTTAGATGGATAATGTTTATCATGCCATTTTCGGTGGTATGTGGAACGTCACATAACTCCTCACAGTTAGAGAGTTATGGCCATATGAATTTGGAGAACCCTCATGAGTCATATAGAATCCCCTAAAAGTCAAAGTGTTTGCAAAATAAATTATTTAAATAATAAAGTAAATGGAGAAATTCCTAAAATAAGGAAAGTGTAATGCTACATGAAAGTATAAATAAGAGGCAAGGCTCTCTCATCAAAACACACTTGAACACAATTGACTATCTTTTGTTGTGTGAGGCTTATTGCAAGTACTCATTGTTACACATCAAAATTATTCACTTCAATAGTGTCGCAAGTGTCGTCATTACAAGTGTTGTAAGTGTCACATCTTGTCCGCGAGTGTCGTATCTTGACCACAAGTGTCGCAAGTGTCACAAACATCGTACTGCCGTCTTGCCTATGTTGTGCCTCTAATGAAATCACAGGGACACTTAAGACACCTCAAAGGCTAGTTTTGAAGAAGATAAATCAGTTGACAAGGAGTACAAACCTTTTGCCACTGAAAAAACCACTCAAATAACAAATTTGGAAGGCAACGCTCCTCTATGCATTGTCAGGGAGTGTTAACGCTTCTTGGGCTTCTTTGGGGGAGTTCTACAATGCTCTATGCCCCATTTTGGGGGAGCACTACCCTTTCTGAGCGAATTTTGGTTTGTTGAGACAAATCAAGGAATAATCCCCTCCATTTCTGAAGGTGGTTGGATTCGAATAGAAGGTCAAGGCACGATCTTAGGGAAGATCCTCAACTAAAGGAGAGGAATATTCAACTTATCTCAAAGATCTCTCAAGTGGTTGGGCCTCTCCAAGGTTATATAAGGAGGCCTCCTCATAGTGAAAAAGAAAGGGCAGTTTGATGCCTCTAAACTGCCCTAACACTCCCTGACAGTGCATAGAGGAGCGCTGCCTTCCAAATTTGATATTTGAGTGGTTTTTTCAGTGGCAAAGGTTTGTACTCCTTGTCAACTAATTTATCTTCTTCAAAACTAGCCTTTGAGGTGTCTTAAGTGTCCCTGTGGTGTCATTAGAGGCATGATTTAGGCAAGATGACACTATGATGTTTGTGACACTTGCGACACTTGTGGTCAAGATGCGACACTCGTGGACAAGATGCGACACTTACAACACTTGTAATGACGACACTTGCGACACTATTGAAGTGAGTAATTTTGATGTGTAACACTCATTGATACATCTGAAGTTGTGAAAGTCCGAGGTAGTACGAAGGGTTGACGATGAAATTCTCGGAATTACAGCGAATACTAAAAGACCCTATTTTCTAAGGCATACGCGGGATGATTGTGTGTAGGGTGCGTACATACTGAGGCGTACACGGGATGACAGTGTCTAGGGTGTGTACATGTTGGTAAAGACATGAATCTTGAGAAGATGAAGATGCAAAGGTTCTAAATTCTGAGATCAAGCTCCCTGGAAGGTCTACAGTTCTCAGATACATCAGATCTATCCATTGATTAAAAAAGTATGTATTTTTTCTATGAATAGTTGGATTTTTATGTATGCATGAGAAATGGTTATGGAGATTTGAGGATTCTCCCTAGAGAGACTAGTGGCTGCATGGGATCTTCTGCATAATTCAAATCTACATAAATACAGTGTTGGTATATTTATCATTGATACTTCTTGTTGAGACACATCTTGTATTTCTTGGCATATGGCTCAGGGTTTTTGTGGTACATAGTTGAGAGATTGTATTTGTGAAGTGGTTGATGTATTGAGAGGTTGAATATCAGAAAGGGTTTGATGACTAGATCATGTGAGGGTTATTATACTTGTTCATAATTACACACACCTATATGGAACATGACTAGAGAGAGATATATATGCTTTGGGTAAAGGTTATATATGAGGATGCATGCACAGGGTACAATTACACTCTGGATATAGTGACAGGTTACAGATCTATGTGAAAGAAGTTACAAAGGGTCATAAGTTTTCAAGAAAAAGGAAACCCTAGTTTTTCAAAAGGCATATGCAGGCTGCATAACAATTTGGTCGCGTACATACGCGGGCTACATAACAGATAGGGCATGTACATACGTGTGCTACAACACTACAGGTCATGTATTTGTTGTATTTTTGTTGATACATGTTCAGTTCAGGTACAAATTGAATACATGGCAGTTGTACAGGTTAGATACAGGTTAGTGGTACAAGTTGATACAATTGTACAATGGTATATCTCATAGTGATAGTGTGAAAATGGTTCCATCATTCTACTTATATGTCAGTGCGGTTGGACGGGGAAAGGATAGGTGGTTGTAGCTACCTTCCGGTTGTAGCCGGAGAACTTAGGGGGTTGAAGCCTCCTTCTGGTTGTAGCCAAAGAATTAGGGAGTTGGAGCTTCCCTCAGGTTGTAGCCCGAGAAACTAGGGGGTTGGAGCCTCCTTCTAGTTGCAGCTGGAAAACAAAGGAAGTTGGTGCTTCCAATGAATCTAATTCTTCAAGACATATAAGAAAAAACATTCTATGGTTTTCTGTCGCTTTGGGTTTCCACATAAAACACTGGTGTATTGTGTATGTGTATGATTGTTCATTTGTTCATTGCTTATTTACTCTGCAGTTATTGGATGATAATGCTACATTGATATAACACTTGGATTATATGGTTAAAAAGGATTAGATTTCTCTATTATTGATTCACCCCCCTCTTAGTAATCCAACAATTGGTATCAGAGCAGGTTCCTTCAGAAATCAGTTTAACCACTGAAAGGTAGATCATGGAGAGCAACAAATTGTATAAAAATGGAATACCATAGTTTGATGGACTTAAGTATGCATTTTGGAGCATAAGAATAAAGACATATATACAATCACAGGGATTTGAAATTTGGCAATCAATTGTAGATGGATACACAGTACCAGCAATTCCACCAACAAATGACAAAGCAGTGAAACTCGGTCAGAATAATTCCAAAGCCACAAATGCACTTCTAAATGGTCTTGGTGAAACAATATTCACCAAATTTGCACATTGTAAATTCGCTAAAGAGATTTGGACAAATTTCGAAATATTTATGAAGAAGATTCAAAAGTCAAAGAAGCAAAGCTTCAAACTTATAGAGGTCAATTTGAACAACTAAAAATGAAGGAAGATGAGAATATTGCAGGTTGCTTCTTACGAGTCGATGAAACAATAAATGCAATCATAGGATTGGAAGAAGAAATCGAAGAATCTGTAATTGTTCAAAAATTACTAGATCTCTTCCTATGCGATTTGACCCTAAGATATCAACACTAGAAGATAAAACAGATCTAAAATCAATAAGCAGGGATGAACTACATGGAATCTTCACAACATATGAAATGAGTACTGAACATGAAAATTCAGATGTAAAAGAAGCAGCCTTAAAAGCATCCAAAAGATCAAAGCAAAAGGGAAAGCAACAAAAATAACATAGCAGCAATAGTGACGTCTCAGAAGATGATGAAGAAGTGACCAACTTTGTCAATAGACTGAACAAGGGAACCGACATCAGGTATAGAGGTAATCTTCCTTTAATTTGTTTTAATTGTGATGGTATTGGTCATTTTGCTAACAAATGTCCTCATAATAAAAAGAGAAATGATGAAGGTTAATAAAAAAACAAACAAACATATAAAGGCAAAAGAACCACAAAGAAAGTTTTCAAGAAAAACTTATGCACCAAAGAAGACATCTCATCATCAGATGAAGATGAAGTCAGTGACAGTGAGACAAAAAGAGTTCTATTCATGGCAGTAGAAGACTCTGATAAAGAAGATTTCGAAGAAGAATATGAAGAAGCCAAAGAAGAATATGAAGAAGTCAAAGAAGAAATTTAAGAGACATAAGTTGACTACCGAGGGGAATTGATGAGTTCCATAGAAGTTATTAGAAGAGAAAAGAGGAAAAACAAGAAGCTATAAGAATAACTAGACAAGAAAGAAGACACTCAGGAATTAGAACAAATGATCACAAAATTGAAGGTTCAAATTGAAGAAGATAAAATAATTGAAGAAGCACTCAAAGAACAACTAGAAGGAAGAGGCATGATCATTGAAAATTTTGAAGCATAGATTGTCACATTAAGAAATGATCTTCAAAAGAAAAATATACAGAACAACTCAAAAGTTTTGAATGACATTATCAGCAGTCAAAGGCCTAATCATGACAAGTCCGGACTTGGATACAATCAGACAGAAAATGGATCAAGCTCCAAAACAATAGGACAAGAAACATATCCAAAGAGCTATGCAGAAATAATCAAAGGGGATATGAAAGTCTATAGAGAAAATTAGAGGGACACTACTCCACCGAGAAGATTTAGACTTTAGAATCAACGACGGACAGAAACAGATAAATCTCAAGAAGAAGAAGGATTCATAAGAGCACCTCCTTTCAAAAGATCTTCAACTCCCAAGTGTCAAACTATATTTTTTGGTTTATGTTATGCATGTAATAATTTTGGACATAAGGCTATGAATTGAAGAGATAAAAAGAGGAACATAAACAACTTTGAAAGTCACACACAAAAAGGTTATCCAAGAAGGCCTAGCGAAACACAAAGAAGTTACAACAGGTTTTAATCATTAAGCACTGAAGTGGAATGCTACAAGTGTACCAACTTTGGACACATGGCCAAAGATTGCAGAATGAAAATCCCTCCTAGAGAACCACAACAGAACAACAACAATCACGGATATGAACCTCAGAAAAGAACATGGATAAGAAAGCAGAATCAATATAACAATGAAGAATGCACACTCGCTCTACAAGCTAAGCAGAAGAAACGTGGTTGGTATGTTGACAGTGGTTGTTCAAAACACATGACATGTGATAGAGACAAGTTTATTACATTAATAAAGGAAAGAGATGGATCGGTCTCCTTCGAAAATGATAATTCAGCCAAAATCATTGGAAAAGGCACACTCAGAATTGGGAACAAGAATACAAAGGTAGAAAATGTTATACTAGTAGAATATATGAAACATAAACTTATAAGTGTGATTCAAATGTGTGGCCAAGGTCATAAAGTTACTTTCGATTCACAAAAGTGTGAGATAAGAAAAGAAGGTTCAGGAAAATTGATTGCTACAACTGCAAGAACTTCAAGCAACATATGTGTGTTAAGTGAAATTGGAAATGAAAAGTGTTGTCTAGGAAAGGAAGATGAAAGTTGTCCATGGCACATAATAATGGGTCACATACATTTTGATAACCTTGTCAAAGTCAACAAAAGAGAAGCAGTCAGAGAAATGCCCCAGATCACGAAACCAACCAACACTTTATGCAAGCATTGTCAACAAGGAAAGCAAACAAAGACCAGGTTCAAATCAAAGGAATATTCAANNACAAGACCACTGAAAATTGTGCATACTGATCTAGTTGGACCAAATACAACAAAGGGTTTAAAAGGTGATAAATACTTTATGTTATTAATTGATGATTATACAAGAATGACTGCAGTTTTCTTTCTCAAGAATAAGTCAGAAGATTTTGAAAACTTCAAGATCTACAAGGAAATGGTTGAAAATGAATTCAAAAATCAAATGCTTGAGATATGATAATGTAGGAGAGTTCACTTCAAAGCAATTTATGGACTACTGCAACATCATGGAATAAAGAGACAATTATCCATTGCTAGGACATCTCAACAAAATGGGGTTGTTGAAAGAAAGAATAGGACAATACATGAAATGGCTTGAACAATGCTAATGGATTCCAAATTGACAGATATTTTTTGGACACAGGAAGTGCATACGGTAGTTCACATTCAAAAAAGAGTAATGCTCAGAAACAACACTGACAAAAATCCCTACGAGGTATGGAAAGGAAGACCAACAAATGTAAATCACTTTATAGTTTTTGGAAGCAAATGCTACATCAAAAGAGAGAATGGAAGAATGGGAAAGTTTGACTTTCGTGTGGAAAAATGAGTACTTGTTTGTTACTCAAGTACAAGGAAAACATACAAATGTTACAACCTGAGATTGGACAAAGTTGTGGAAAGCATCAACATAAAAATTGATGAAACATGTAGACAAGAATTAAAATAAGAAGAAAAGGAATCAATGGAACAACTTTACGAAGAAAAAACAGAAGATGAAAAAGAAGGGGAAGATGAAGAGGATTCGAAAGAAGCAGAAGAGAAAGTTCAACAAATGACTCCAAAGACACCTAGCAGTCGAGTACATAAGAATCATCCTTCAGATCAGATTATCGGAAACAAAGACGCAGAAGTTGAGACTAGAAGAAGAATGCATTCACCAGAACAAACACACCTAGCACTCACATCTACAATTGAGCCAACCTGTTTTGAAGAGGCCAACAAGGATGGATTTTGGAATAGGGCCATGGATGAAGAATTGGATCAAATAGAGAAAAATGACACTTGGGAATTGGTTCCAAGATCAAAGGATAAGAATGTGATCGACACAAAGTGGGTATATACGAATAAATTGAAAGAAGATGGACATGTTCCAAGGAACAAAGCTAGATTAGTATGTAAAGGATATGCATAGGTTGAAGGGATCGACTTTGAAGAGACATTTGCCCCAGTTGCCAGAATGGAAGCAATCAGATTGCTTTTAGCTTATGCATGCTTAAAAAATATTAAAGTGTATCAGATGGATGTAAAATCATCTTTTCTGAATGAGGAACTTGAAGAAGAGGTCTACATTGAACAACAAGAAGGATTTCAGTTGTAAGAGAACACAAATTATGTGTGTAAATTAAAGAAGGCATTGTATCGTCTAAAACTGGCTCCTATAGCATGGTACTCTAGTCTGGATAAATATCTACAACAGGCAGGGTTCAAAAAGGGAAGTGCAGACAACAACCTCTACATCAAGGTAAGTCAAGATAATATTTTATTAATTGAAGTTTATGTTGATGATATTATTTTTGGTAGTGACGACGACAGGTTAAGCCATAAATTTGCAAAGGATATGCAGAATAAATTTGAAATGTCATTACTTGGAAAACTATCCTTCTTGATGGACTTAAGATACGTCAAAACAACCAAGGAATTATTATTTCTCAAACCAAGTATATCAAATAAATGCTAAAGAGGCTCGGAATGAAAGATTGCAAACCAGTTATCACTCCCATGCAAACCAGTTGCAAATTAAGCAAAGATGATGATTCAAAGTATACATATTAGAGGAAATATAGGTCAATGATTGGTAGCCTACTATATGTGACAACATCCAGACCATATGTAATGTAGGCAGTTGGACAAGTGGCATGATTTCAAACAACACCAAAGGAATCACATATATTAGCAGTAAAGAGGATTTTCATATATCTCAAAGGAACACGAGAGTTTAGATCATGGTATCCAAAAGGAAAGGATCTATCACTTATTGCCTACACAGATGCAGATTGGGCAGGTTGTATGGATGACCGACGAAGCACCAGTGGAGAAACGTTCTACTTGGGTGAGTGTTTAGTACCATGGCTAAGCAAGAAACAATCATCAATATCTTTATCTATAGTCGAGGCATAGTATATTGAAACAACATCATGTTGTACACAAGTTCTTTGGATGAAACAAACTCTGACAGATATATAGGTTGAGTATGATGAGCCCATTCCAATCTATTGTGATAATACAAGTGCCATCAGTATCTCAAAGAACCCGGTGATGCACTCCAAGACGAAGCACATTTCAATCAAGTATCACTTTCTACGGGAACAAGTTGCAAAAAAAAACATTAGAGTTGAGTATTTGGGCACAAAATAACAAGTGGCAGACATCTTTACAAAACCACTTCCACGGGAAGCCTTTGAGTATCTTCGCCAGAGACTCAGAGTTATTTCTACTCCAAAATGAATGCTTTTGAATGTTTATCTTATATGTCTTAGATGTACATGAGGAAGCACCATAAAGAGGACAATTCAGTTAGGGGGAGCAACTCTGAATGGAAAGATACATTTTCGATTGATGACAAAGGGGAGAGATTTATCAGATGCAGAGGATAGAAACATGATTCCAGTGGGAGAAATGGTCACATAGATGTAGAGGACAAAATCATTGTTCCAGGGGGAGCATCGGTGATATGACTTCAGTATTGCATAACATGATTTTAGTATTGCATTAGAGTGTTTCCATCAATGACAAAGGAGGATATTGTTGATTAAGGTTGGTTGTCATTGATGTCAACCCTTGAAGAAAGTCTGGTAGCATAAAGGTTGGGTAATGGACCCAAGTTTGTTTGATGTAAAGATGACTCATTATTGTCTTGTCATGGTTGATAAGAAGTACAAATGGATGAAATCCAAAGTGGTCCCCTTATGGTGAAAGCCCTCACGGGAAGACGCTTTGCAGATTGAGTTATCCTAGAATTATGGTTAGATAACCCATGTTTAATTGAGGAATAATGAGATTAAGGTCGGTGAATTTTTCAGTGAAACTATCATATATGGATAATGCTTGTCATGTCATTTCCGGTGGTATGTGGAACATCACATAACTCCTCACGGTTAGAGAGTTATGGCCATATGAAGTTAGAGAACTCTCATGAGTCATATAGAATCCCTTAAAAGTCAAAGTGTTTGCAAAAGAAATTATTTAAATAATAAAGTAAATGGAAAACTCCCTAAAATAAGGAAAGTGTAATGCTACATTAAAGTATAAACAAGAGGCAAGGCTCTCTCATTAAAACACACTTGAACACAATTGAATATATTTTGTTGTGTGAGGTTTATTGCAAGCACTCATTGATACATCTGAAGTTGCGAAAGTCTGAGGTAGTATGAAGGGTTGATGGTGAAATTCTTGGAATTACAACGAATACTAAAAAAACCCTATTTTCAGAGGCGTATGCGGGGTAACTGTGTATAGTGTGCGTACTACTGAGGCGTATGCGGGCTGACAATGTATAGGGTGCGTACATGTTGGTAAAGCCATGAAATTTGAGAAGATGAAGATGAAGAGGTTCTAAATTCTAAGATCAAGCTCCCTGGAAGGTCTACAATGCTCAGATACATCAGATCTATCCATTCATTCAAAAGGTATGTCTTATTTCTATGAATAGTTGGATTTTGATGTATGCATGAGAAATGGTTATGGAGATTTGAGGATTCTCCCTAGAGAGATTAGTGGCTGCATGGGATCTTCTACATAAGTGAGATCTACATAAATAGAGTGCTGGTATATTTATCATTGATACTTATTATTGAGGCACATCTTACATTTCTTGGCATATGGCTAAGGGTTTTTGTGGTACATGGTTGAGAGCTTGTATTTGTGAAGTGGTTGATGTATTGAGAGGCTGAATATCAAAAAGGGTTTGATGAATAGATCATGTAAGGGTTATTATACTTGTTCATAATTACACACACCTATATGGCACATGACTAGAAAGAGATATATATGCTTTGGGTAACAGTTATATATGAGGATGCATGCACATGGTACAATTACAGTCTGGATATAGTGACACGTTACAAATCTATGTGAAATAAGTTACAGAGGGTCAGAAGTTTTCAAGAGAAAGGAAACCCTAGTTTTTCAGAAGGCATACACAGGCTGCATAACAATTTGGTCGCGTACATTCATGGACTACATAACAGATAGAGAGCATACATACGCGTGCTGCAACACTACAGATCACATATCTGTTGTATTTTTGTTGATACATGTTCAGTTCATGTACAAATTGATTACAGGGCAGTTGTACAAGTTGGATACAGGTCAGTGGTACAGGTTGATACATTTGTACAATGGTATATCTCACAGTGATAGTGTGACAGTAGTTCCATCATTCTACTTATATGTCAGGGCGGTTGGATGGGGCAAGGACATGTGGTTTTAGCCACCTTCTGGTTGTAGCTAGAGAACTTAAGGGGTTGTAGCCTCCTTCTGGTTGTATCCATAGAATTGGGGAGTTGGAGCTTCCCTCAGGTTGTAGCCTGAGAAACTAAGGGGTTGGAACCTCCTTCCAGTTGCAGCTGGCAAACAAAAGAATTTGGTGCTTCCAAAGAATGCAATTCTTCAAGACATATAAGAAAAAACATTCTGTGGTTTTCTCCTGCTTTGGGTTTCCACGTAAAACACTGGTGTACTGTGTATGTGTATGATTGTTCATTTGTTCATTGCTTATTTACTCTACAATTATTGGAAGATAATTCTACATTGATATAACATTTGGATTATATGGTTAAAAATGATTAGATTGCTCTATTACTGGTTCACCCCCCCTCTCAGTAACCCAACACTTAGTACCTTTTGAACAATTATAGATTCTTTGATTTCTTCTCCCAATCCCAAGATTGCATTTATTGTTTCATCGACTCGTAAAAGGTAAGCTGCAATATTCTCATCTTCCTTCATCTTTAGTTGTTCTAACTGACCTCTGTAAGTTTGAAGCTTTGCTTCTTTGACTTTTGAATCTCCTTCATAAATATTTTGAAGTTTGTCCCAAATCTCTTTAGCGGATTTACAATGTGCAACTTTGGTGAATATTGATTCTCCAAGACCATTCATAAGTGCATTTGTGGCTTTGGAATTATTTTGACCGAGTTTTATTGCTTTGTCATTTGTGTTAGGATATTTAGACACTTAGGAGTTAGTTAAGATCTACTTGGTCTAATATGTCGTTAGGTAAAAGTGTGTTTCTTTAGTATGCATTAGTATGCATTTGTAGTTAGGAAATTTGACGGTCACGATATGTTCCCGACATAGA
>ML783767.1:1277330-1287651 GCA_009831015.1 Picea engelmannii
AAATTTTACCATGCTTCTTCATGTCCTCCTGAGTCTTGGATTCCCACCAAATGAGTGTTGCACTATCCAATCTTAAAGAAGCAAGCTGAATTTTGGTTTCATCATCTTGAATTTTTTGTATCCTACAATACACCTCAATCTGACGAATCGAATTATCTAATTTCTCAACATTAACTTCTCCATTGTATATTGGCAAATCGAATTTAATATCAAGCTTTAATGAAGGAATTTGCGAAGGAGTTTTACCATGTCTTCTTGGAGAATTCGGAAGAGGTCTTGAATTGGTAGAAGAAGAAGAAGAAGAAGAAGAAGAAGAAGATGGAGGAGAGGGCGGTGGAGAAGCACCATTCCATCCATTTCCATTTGGAGTTTTATCACCACTGTCTCCCTTATGCTTTGAAGGGTTGGAGCCTTCACCTTGCCACCCTGCATTCCTTTCCATCGAGATCTTCATCATCTCTCTCATTTCCATGACAACCTTTCTGAGATCTTCATCTTCTGCAGGAACATGTTCATGACTTTCTTCATGAGCCATACTTAGTGAATGCCTCCTTGAAACTTGCGGTGATGGTATATGCTTCCTCCTTGAAGGATGAGAACTTGGATCCACAAGTTGACCTTCTCCTCTTGTGAGTTTCAACCTTGTGAGCATCAGAAAACAAAACACTTGCAAATAATCAAGTCTTCAAAAACCTATGCTTTGATACCAACTTGATCTAAAAATGAAGAAGACTTGTATTCTTGAAAATATTTGCAAGTTAAATTTTATGTGTTAAAAGCAAATGGATCAACTTTGCAACACATCATTAATAGGATTTACTCATTAAATATGCATATAAATAGTAGCATAATCAATGAACATAAAACACATAACACAACAAATGATAAAGGAGTTCACCCCTCTCTTGGGCTACATCTCCTGGTCCAACTTCCAATGGATCATTTGTATTATTTGATCAAAGTGCTCAAAAATGTGCTTTACAATGCTCAAACTACCAAATAGACTGCTCCAATGGCTTCAGAACATCCAAAAACCCCTAGCTGGGCTTTTTTGGCACCTCGTTTGGCCAAAAATTGAAGAAGTTAGGCTTCTTGGAAGTCCCCCCTTCAAGCTTGTTGTCTCTGCATCTACAAATTGCACCCTTCATGGCTCAACCTAGCCCACACGCAATTTAAAGCGTAAAAACTTGACACCAGATGCAACCGCACAAACGGTGCGAACTGTAGGATGGTTACAGGTGCACCTAGCCCCTAACCGCCAAGGCCGAAGTCATATGGTCATGTGACCACGTACAATTTCAAATGGGGCTCCGTCCCATAAGCGAATAGCAAAGTAACAAGTGGCGGGTAGTTTGGTTGTAACAACCGTTTTAAACCAAAATTAAAACCAAAACGTGTGCGCCAACCGTTGTATTGGGGTCATATGTTATGGCAGATACGACCGCGGGCTGGGACTAAGCCCCGACCCGGACTCCGCTCCGATCACACATAAAATTTAATTCAAATGTATTTAAACCTGCATATATAACAAGGAATATAGTGGGGCGTGTTGGCAACGCATACTATGCCAAGGCTTTACATGAAGGTGGAGGTCATGGGGTCGAACCTGGTGGACTCCAATAATTTTAAACGAGCAACCAATAATATGGTGCCACGTGGCGGCCCATGACTAGGCCACATGGCACCGTACAACCAAACACAATCTGCCACGTGTCGCAATACCATTCGTCCAAATATGCCAACTGTGCCACTCAGCTCTACCATGTGTCGTACAGACTGCCACATCAACAACCGTACAGACTGTACAGTCAACATCCCATTTTTTTTTTGCCTGTTTGTCATTGTGAACAGAACACGATATCTCTCGCTCCCGACATTCGTTTGAACCCAAACGAGTTAAGTTGGGTTCACAACGATGAGGCCTATGCTCTTGTTTGATTTGAAGCGATTCCGAGCACTTTGAATTTTTGAGCAAAATTTGATCCCCTGATCAGTAAAGATCCAAGAAAAGAAGAAACATAACCATCACAGATTGGTACCAATGTAAGAGGCTACTGCGCATAAGGCTTGGCGTAGAACAAAAAAACAACAAAAAATAGAAGTATGATGGACACATGGCACCAGCATCTACGTGGAGGCGTGTAGAACGCTATGGAAAATGACACCCCCAGAGGAATGGCCTCATCACTTCATACACACTCTAGAGGGCATTCCAGCGAATTGGTATACAAACCAGGAGTTGCACAAAGGAACTACGACATGGACGACATTGCAACAAAATTTTACCGTCACATTTTCATTCGAACATGAAAACCCCAACATAGATGCAACTCTCAAACAAATAAGAGGAGTAATATTTATCAAAGAACCAGATATAGAAGTTATCATAGAAGAGAAACAATGGAACAAATAGACAGTTAAGGAACTGCTGTCATGCTATCATATGCAAGAGGAAGCACCGGATGAAGATGATCCGCACGATATTCAAATTGAAGAAGTAGAAGGCTAAATAGATGTGGAAGGCCCACCCATAGAATTAGAATTCATTTCCACACCGATCAAAGTAAAGAAAGTTAACATTGGGACAACCGAGCTTCCCAAAATGGCCAGCATTGGAGACTACTGGGATGATCAAACAGTAGAAATCATCACCAAGTTATTGTGTGAATACAACGACTTGTTTCCCACAACCTTTACAGAGATGAAGGGTATAACATGAGAATTAGGAGAGATGAAGATACCACTTAGACCTGAAGCGAGACTTATCAAACAATGACCCTACAAGATGAACCCAATATATAAATAGAAAGTCAAAGCTGAGATCGACAGGATGCTCGAAGCTGGAATCATAGAACTAGTTGAGGAGTCAGAATGGATAAGTCCGATGGTAGTCCAGGACAAGAAGAAAGGAGGGATCAAGATATGCATCGACTTGAGGAAGTTGAATGATGCATGCCTACACGACCCATTCCCTACACCTTTCACAGACGAAGTGTTAGAGAACGTAGGAGGACATGAATCTTACTCATTCACTGATGGATTCTCAGGCTACCATTAGATTAAGATAGCATAGGAGTACAGATACAAGACCACACTTGTGACATAATGGGGATCTTACCAATACACAGTCATGTCGTTTGGACTGAAGAATGCACCAACAATATTTTCCAGAGTAGTCATTACTGTGTTTAAGGAATTCATCCACCAGTTTCTCGAAGTATACCTGGATGATTGGAAAGTCTATAGTTTATTGAAAAACCATGTGGAAGTTTTACGGTTGATGTTAGAAATATGTAGACAGTGTCAGATATCACTAAACATAAATAAATGTATATTTGGAACACCGTTTGGGATACTATTAGGTCATATAGTATGAAAACAAGGTTTGATAGTAGATCCTGCAAAGATTGCATTCATTATTAACGTACCACCACCAAAAATAGTATGTTAGCTAAGAGCGACGTTGGGACACACAGGTTATTACAAGAAATTTATCAAAGGATATGCTTAGATCATTACACCGATGGAAAATATTTTAAGAAAGGATACGAAGTTTCAGTGGAACGACGAGTGTCAACACGGTTTGGATACCCTGAAATAAAAGATGGTCACCACGCCAATACTAGTATTTCCAGACTGGGAGAAGACATTCCACGTCCATGTAGATGCATCAACGATATCACTTGGAGCTATCTTAGCGCAGCCACGAGCGGGAGACTTGGATCACTCGATAGAATTCGTGAGCAAAAAGTTATCAAACTCCGAACATAACTATAACACAACTGAAAGAGAAGGCCTAGCTATGGTCTACGCACTTCAGAAGTTCTGGCATTACTTATATGGAATTTTTTTTAAGATGTTCACAGATCACTCATCCCTGAAATACCTAGTCAACAACCTAGTGTTGGGGGGGAGACTTTGTCGATGGTTACTACTACTCCAAGAATTTGACTTTGAAGTCATAGTCAAACTAGGAAAATTGAATGTAGGACCTGATCACCTATCAAGGGTCACAAATGGAGAAGAACCTATGAACTTAAAAGATAAATTTTTGGATGCACCATTATTCTCAGTACAAATTGCTGATGAATACTTCACATATATCATTCAGTACTTGAGTACAGGTACTGCGCCGCAAGAATATAACACCACACAGAAGAAAAACCTAGTAGTCTATGCTTGCGACTATCAACTAATTGCAGGACACCTATACAAAATGGGTGCAGATAGCATCTTGCGAAGTTATGTGGTAGAACACGAAAGACCAAGAGTTTTAGCGAAATCCCACGAGGGAATAGCAGGAGGGAATTATGCAGGTAAAGCTACCACGCAAAAGGTATTGCACACAGGACTTTGGTGACCAACGATTCACAGAGATTCAAAGGAATACTGTCAAACATATGATGTTTGTCAAAGGGTAGGAAAACCCAATAGAAGGGACAAGATGCCATTATGACCACAAGTAACGTTATAGTCATTTGACAAGTGGGCAGTAGACTTTGTGGGACCAATCAACCCACCAACAAAAAGAACAGGGGCTCGATACATTATCTTCGTGACAGAATACTTAACAAGATGGGCGGAAGTCACACCAGTGAAGGATTGCAGTGTAGAAACAACAACAAATTTTCTATTTGAACAAGTAATCACTAGATTTGGGTGCCTGAGAATTTTGATGAGTGACTAAGGCACGCACTTCATAAACAATCCCATCAACGCTATGACTGAAGAATTTGAAGTCCATCACCAGAAGAGCACACCGTATCACCCGCAGGCAAATGGCATAGTGGAAGCCTTCAACAAAATTCTTGAGAACACACTGATGAAGATTTGCAACGTCAACAGGGGCGACTGGGACCTCAAAGTACCAACATTATTATGGGCATATAGGACTACGTGCAAAAATTTTACGGAGCACACGCCATTTAAATTGGTTTATGGCCAAGAAGCAGTGGTGCCATTAAAGTTTTTAATACCAAGCTTGCGCGTAGCAGAAATCACACAAATGACAGAATTCAGTGCGATACAAGAGAGACTGAATCAGTTACTGACCATGGAGGAAAACCGAATCTTGGTTGGATTCCACCAACAATTTCAGAAAGAAAGAGACAAAGCTTGGCACCATAGACACATCAAGAAGAAAACATTCAAGGAAGGAGATCTAGTGCTGATGTATGACAACAAATTGTTTCAGCACCTGGGAAAGCTCAAAATGCATTGGTTAGGATGATATTAAGTAAAATCTATCACAGATGGAGGAGTTGTATAGTTAAGGGATTTATCAGGCGCAAAAATCAGAGGGATGATCAATGGGAGCCGACTGAAGCTGTACAAGGACAGTCGACCATCCATCGCGCAATAAAAAAAAATAAAAATTGAAAAAGAACAAAAAGGAAACAAAACCAAAGAGGGCGCAAGACACCAGAGGCAGAAAGGCAACGCAAAGTAGAAACAAAACCTTGACGAGGAGAAATAAAATAGTCACATCCAAAGGGAAACAAGTGAGAAAAAGCAGAGGCGACAAAAGCAGGATGACAGGACAACACTAGGCGACATTAAAGGACGACAAGGACCGATGGGATGCCACATTTATCATGCCAACAGAACACATCATAGCAGGAGTAATGGCAAGTATGAAACCTCCAAGTATGCATTGAATCGGTAATCAAGGTGCATTAGACCCATAATCAATGAAGATTCCTTGACAAGCTTCATGGGAAATCCATACAACACATGGGCGAGTGAGCCAATAGTCTATTCATGAAAATAGAATAGATGCAAAGAAATAGAGGCTAAAGAGCATAGTGTGAGTTCACAGAGATCACATAGACCATTCAAATCTAACAGACACTTAACATTCACCACCATGGAACTGCCTAAGCAAGCAGAAGTGATCCAGATTGCCAGGAAAACCAGAGTTCAAACCAAGTCACGAGGATAGGCCAAAGAAGGTGAACAACAACCACTGAATATCATCAATGTCGATGAAATCCCATCCCCAGAGATGATACCAGTACAATCCACGCCGATACTAGAGGAAATTCAATAGCCAAAAACAGAGGCCATGAATGTAGATACGCCAGCAACAACGTAGGAGCCACAGAACCAGGAAGTAGAAACCTCCAAGGAGATGCAAGTAGAGCATACAGAGGCAACTCCCAAAGTCAATGGAACGACGCTGAAGCCGACAACAATAGTTGAGCTAAATGAGTCTCAAACGACCATCTCAGTCCACCTAGTAGGGGAGACAATTGAAGAGGTCTCAGCTTGGCTGTAATGGTATACAGAGCAACAACCAGAAGCCGCTCGAACTTCAAGCCAGCTACCACCGGTGAAGAAAGATAAGATAAAGATACCTAGGTCACCTCGCAAGAAACCTGCAACATAAATTGTTCTACCGTTCATACCAGAGGGGGTATAGCTAGGACCATAGCTACTAGGTCATATCGGGAAACTCAAATACTCTGACCATGATGCAGTAGACGAAGCCAAGTTTCTGGAACTTGCGAAGAGTTTCTTTATCTAGACTACGGGCACAAATAGGGTTGGCGAACCGATCGATCATCCACTCGAGTGGGCAGCTGGGCTACAAAAAAAGGGAATTTAAACTGGTTTATGGCCAAGAAGTAGTGGTTCCATTAGAGTTTTTAGTACCAAGCTTGCATGTAGCAACAATCACACAAATAATAGAACGAGGCATAATACAAGAGAGACTGAATCAATTACTGACCATGGAGGAAGACCGAATCTTGGTTGGATTCCACCAACAAGTTCAGAAAGCAAGAGACAAAACTTGGAACGATAGACACATCAGGAAGAAAATGTTCAAGGAAGGAGATCTAGTGCTGATGTATGACAACAAATCGTTTCAACACCCAGGAAAGCTCAAAATGCATTGGTTAGGACCATACGAAGTAAAATCCATCACAGATGGAGGAGTTGTACAGTTAAGGGATTTATCAGGCACATAACTCAAAGGGATGATCAATGGGAGTCGATTGAAGCTGTACAAGAACAGTCGACCATCCATCGCACAATAACAAAAAATAAAAATCGAAAAAGAACAAAAAGGAAACAAAACCAAAGAGGATGCAGGGCACCAGAGGTAGAAAGGCCACACAAATTAGAAACACAACCCCGACGCGGAGAAAGAAAATAGTCACATCCAAAGGGAAACAACCGGGAAAAATCAGAGGCGACAAAAGTAGGACGACAAGACAACACTAGACAACATTAAAGGATGGCAAGGACAAATGGGATGCCACATTTTTCGCGCCAACAAAACACGACACAACAAAAGTAATGACAAGTATGAAACCGCCAAATATGCATTGAACCGGTAATCAAGGTGCATTAAACCCATAATCAAGGAAGCATCCTGGAAAAGCTTCATGGGAAAGCCATACAACACATGGGCGAGGGAGCCAATAGTCTATTCACGAAAAGAGAACAGACACAGAGCAACAGAGGCTAAAGAGCACAATGTGAGTTCACAGAGATTGCAGAGACTGTTCGAATCCAACAGACACTTAACATTCACCGCCATGGCACCGCCTAAGCAAGAAGAAGCGAGCCAGACCGCCAGGAAAACCAGAGTTCAAACCAGGTCACGAGGATAGGCCGAAGAAGGTGAACAAAAACTGTCGAAGATTGTCAATGTCGACGAAATCCCATCCCTAGAGACGATACCAGTACAATCCACACCGATACTAGAGGAAGTTCAATAGCCAATAACAGAGGCCGTGAATGTAGATATGCAAGCAGTAACACAGGAGCCACAGAACTAGGAAGTAGAAACACTGAAGGAGATGCAACCAGAGCATACAAAGGCAACTCCAAAAGTCAATGGCACGACACTGAAGCCGACAACAACAATTGAGCTAGGTGAGTCTCAAACGACCATCTCAGACCACCCAGTAGGTGAGACGGTTGAAGATGTCTTAGCTTGGTCGGAATGGTATACAAAGAAACAACCAGAAGCCACTGGAACTTCAAGCCAGCCAACACCAGCGAAGAAAGACAAGATACAGATACCTAGGTCACCTCGCAAGAAACATGCAGCATAAATTGTTCTATCGCGCATACCAGAGGGGGTACATCTAGGACCAGAGCTACTAGGTCATATTGGGAAACTCAAATACTCTGACCATGATGTAGTAGATGAAGCCAAGTTTTTGGAACCTATGAAGAGGTTCTTTATCCAGACTATAGGCACAAATAGGGTTGGCGAACCGATCGAGAACCCACTCGAGTGGGCAGCTGGGCTACAAAAAATGAGAATTTTAGTTTTGTTGGACTTACCACATTTTGGTAGAGGTCAACACGCAATCGCACGCGTCAAACAACTGCTAGTAGTCACACATGGAGGGGATATATGGCTGGACAAGCCCGTCCCCATAGCCATTGAACTTATTGCAAACATAACAGGGTTACCAATTCGGGGAATGGATCCCGCATTGTTTCTGGATGACAAAACCAAGGAGAAAGTACTAGAAAAAGAGATGAAGAAGAAGTACAACACCGAAAGGGGGACAAGAGGGATCATCATCAAGAGGATCAACGATGCAACCACACAATTGGGCATGAAAGTCTTAGCTTGCAAGCCTCTAAGAAAATGCCGCAGGGAGGAAGTCCCAGCTAGAGTTATTGCAGTTGCAGCCCAGCGCGCAGAAGGCACCTCAATGAGCTGGGCAACGTACCTCTTGAAATTATTCTTAGATGATTGCAAGGATGTGCAGAATCTAGGAACAAAGTTTCACTACTCATGGTTGATCACGCTCATAGCCTTTATGGGTTGGAGGGAATCAAAATCCATAAGTTTTTGTACCAGACCCAAACTAAACCAAGGAAAGAGGTATTCACTGCTAAAGGCGACGACGAGAGCTAGTCACAAGAGGATGAACAGATCCATCTTCGAAGAGTACCTACGCGACCTACAGGAAGCCATCTCCCAGATGTGGAGAATCACACCAGAAGCTGTCACGCGATATGCATACATCACCACTTTCCAGGCCACGTGACACACAATGTGGATACAGGCAAGGAGGGATCCAAATAAATAGTGGCTACAAATGCACTACTGCATCACTGAGGGAGACATTGACATGGTCATCAACGAATGGGCCGATGAATGGAGAATCCCAGCCATTACCTAGGAAGTACCAGAAATAACAACAGAAGAAGAGGTAGATGAGGGAGAAATGCAACCTCCAGAAATCCAAGTGCCCAAGAGACCAAGAACGGGCCAAGGAAAGACACCACAGATAGACGAAGGGCCAAAGAAGGCAAGGACCCAGAAGGGGAAGAAGGAGAGTACACAGCCGGCTAAGGAGCAACAACAACTGGCCGTGCCCATGCAAGAGACAACAACAAATCACGACACACAGGAACCAGGGGGAAACAAGAGGCCAGCCACACAGACATGAGGCGCGCACAAGAAATCAAAGGCACAACGAACATTGCCAAAATATACGATCACAGATGATGATGGGGAAATGATCGCCATAACGATCCAGGATTGTCTATCCGAGGACTTCAACCATGCTACACACCACAGGGATAAGATCCAAGAGGAGTTGGTAGACATGCAACAACTTATCAAGCAGATCGGGGAAGGGATAACAACAAGGAACAAGGGAATCGAACCATCAACACCAGAGATAGAAGGAAGAGTGCAGCAAGAAGAACTAGAGTCAGTGTAGACAATAATGCAACCACATTTAACATTCCACATCGACCCTAGTATGTTGTGCATGGATGAAATTGTGGGGTAGACACCCTTGAAGGACTTAAGCCAAATCCAACTTGTGTTGATAAGGATACCATCAAGAGCACTACACAGGTTGCAAGTGAGCATAAACTATGAGGTACAGTCTTGCACATGCAGAGACTTAACCAAATTGAAGCAGGAAACAAAGAAGCAAGACACACTGGAGATAGTATATGAGAAGGATAAATCTGAGACCCGGGAGTGTTGTAGGAAAATCTGCCTGCGAACAAGTAGATCGACCTCTAAGGCTTGACCTTAACCCTAGACAGAAAAGTGCTTATCATGGACACTGAATTTCTTTCGAATCTATCTAAGCCTAATGCATGAGAAGGAAGAGTAACAGAAGTACCTTTTAACCGACGTTTGTCCCTGCACGCTCCGAGTTGCGCTCCAATCCTTTGCTTCTCGTTGATGGCTGTGGACAAATGAATATACGACCACTTCCTACTCTATTGACATTAGCTTGAAAACAGATCTATCACTGAATGATAAGTTCATGTAGCATCTAACACAAACTAGAAAGAAACAAGCCAAGCATGTCATATTAATGAG
>ML783767.1:1302155-1363833 GCA_009831015.1 Picea engelmannii
GTGACATGATTCAACAGTATTTACGACACTCTTATAACCAACTTGTGCCCTTTGCGACAAGTTGTATAGAAATTGCGACACTTGCGACAAGTGAGAGGTATGTGCGACACTTATCCAGTTGAGTGATTTGGATGTGTAACAGGGAGGAAAGGGAGCGCACAAAAGGATTGGAGCATAAAGTGGCAGGAGCTTATGAGAAGATTCCACAGGCCGCGTAGAGTGAGGCAATCACAACAACAGACAAGATTGATTATATTGTGTAGGTAATTGATCAATACCAGAAGGATATTGAGAATCTCTGAGAATAGATCATACCAACCACTCCACCAACAATCAAGGAGCAAAGGAAGCAGGAAGCAACAACGTAGCTGCAGGAGATAGAACAACAGGTTAGTACAACAATTGACTTGTTTGATAAAGCAACACAGTTTTGGACCAGGTTGGAGGAGGATCAATAGGTCCACAAATGGGACATGGAAGAAGAAAGGATGAATGCCACGATCCAAGAGTCCAAGCAAAAGAAAAAGATAATACCAATTATAGAACGCGTCAAAGGGACACAAGACATGAAGAGATTGGAGGCATAACTAATCACTACGTAAAACCAGAAACAAGAGTAACAGGCTCAAATGGAACCATTGCAAGAGCGAGTAGCAGAAGTCGTGGCATAGGCAGAGGAAGCTAAGACACAGATAGCACATACCCAGGTAGAATTTGCAAGATTGATCACCGATGAAGTTGCAGTCTAGGTAGTGGACAAAATCAAGGAGAAGACCGCATAGGCGCAGACACAAGCAACAAAGCTCAAGGACAAGTTCCAGATGATCACCAAGGAGATCGAGGAAGCTCAGAAGGATTAGGTGGCATAGTATGAGAAAAATTTCAGTGTTGGGGGCCTGTTGGCAGTAGGCCGAAGTGGAAAGAAGGATGATCGTGGGGAAAGAAAGCATGGAGAGAGCGAAGCAACAGCTGGAAGGAAACACATCACGCCTGCACAAGGAAAGCGACAACTGGAAGGAAGAACAACATGCACATGAGAGGAAGACCTTATGTCAATAGGGTTAGGGTTTTGGTAATGTATTGTAATGGCTGAAGAGCCAAAGATATATAAATACCGATACGAAGGTATTGTAGGTTGTTGTTGTTATTCACAGATTTTGTAGTTGTTCCGACTTAGTTAGTAATCGGGTTTACATTTTGCTGTATGAACTGTTTTGTAAGTTGTTGAGCTAGAGGAGACAAGAGAAGGTAGATCTTAATGATTAGATCGTAGGCTAAGGAGCCTAGTGCGATCTAGGTCACCTCATATAGATCTTACCCATTTGAGGATAGTTGTAAGCGCACAACGTGTAGATACAAAACTATCATAATAAAAGAGAGCCAAGAGCCAAATCTTTGTGGACATAGCCCAAGAGGGGGTGAACCAAGGTAATATCTGTGTAATTTGATGAATGCATGCCTATACTTATCTTCTTTTCATTAGTTATTTGTTATGCTTGATGAATGAATGAGTTATTATAGTGCTTGTTTAAATATTGTTCACGATACTGAGGGAACAAGCTTATGAAATTACTGCATAGTCGTGAATAATAGTATGTTACATTTACCAGTTCTAATAATGGTTCAATGGTCGAGTTCTCATATCTCATACTCAATCTTAGGTTGTAAACACCTGATTCTTGCATCCACCCATTAAAGCTATCTCAGGTGAGACTGCGCAACGCATTTTGTGTGTTGTGTTGCCTTCCGGTTTGCCAAGAGGGCCGATAGTTTTAGGGGCTTTGTTGGAAACCCGAAAGATATGAACCCTGGGTCAATAACTCAGATGGCATAGAAGAAGATATAACCAACAATAGTGGAGCAAGGTCTATGACACTATGGTGACCCCATCGAAGCTATAAACACTCGTGGGTGGTGGAGCAACACCTGAGGGATAATATATACACACCTCGTGAAAATATTTTTATATCCCAACCTGTATTAGCCACATGACGAAGATACCAACCTAGATCGTCGACACATTTTAAAGAAATAAATATCATCATCATTCATCCTCTTATTACAACACACTAGCTCTACTATCCGTCATGCAAGCATCACCAGTGAGCCCACCATGATGAAAATTTTCAAGTATGTGTTGCACATTTATTCCAAAATAACCCTAAAAGTAAGAATACATCCCTCTGCATTTTATGCTCATAGGTTAGGGAAGACTAGTAGAGATTTTGGCTTCGTCCAATTCTTCTCCAATTGTTGTGCCAACAACAACAAGAACCCTTAAATTCTTAACTTCAACATTGAAGCCATTCATTAGAAGTGAAAAAATAGGCCCCCCCCTTTAGAGTTTCTTGCCACTACAAAACCTACGAAACTCTTTCACGCAAATGTTAAAGTCCAAAATTCTCTTACCCTTCAGAGTTGACCATTTTTGAGCAATTTTGAAGATCACTCCAACTTGCCAATACAAAGTGTATTAGTGAACATCCTCTATATTTTCCCAATATAGTCTATGTTGGTGACATTCTCGTATCCTCAAACAACGCGATTTAATTCTTTTTCAAGTCTTTTGATCACCGACAAACTGGTGGGGAAACAACTTCTAATTGTCGACACACCGTCGACGAAATAACTTTCGACCACTGACACACTGACATTGAATCCCTATTTTTCACTGATACAATGCTCATTGGTGCAAAATCCTCTTGTTTCACCAATAAGTTGGTGAAATATTTCCATCTCTCACCGACATAGGGTGTATCAGTGGGGAACTCAATTTCCCGTTGACATAGACTGTATCAATGAGACACTCGCATCTTGAGGCCTCTTCTAGATTCTTCCAACTCAGATCATTTTCGTTGTGCCAATTAGTCAGGTTCTTTCAAGTTTCAATGGTTAAGCATTTCATGCCCGACTGGATGATTGATGTATGATTGCTTATTGGTTTCAAGTTGTTTCAAGTCACATTCTTGATTAAGTATGATAATAATCTTTGCAAGTTTGTTTGCATTGCAAGCAACTTTTATTATGCCTATCACATCCACATGTGTTTTCCATCGTTTTATTCTATGACTAACCTTGATCATGAAAGTGTCATGTATTGTCAAGTGGGTTAATTGCAGTGTCTACAAGACATAGGCTGGCTTTGAATTGCATCTCAGAGAAGAATCGATACTCCTATCGAATACTCAGTGTCAAGTGCTCCAAACATAAGTTGGTTGTATTCATGAGAAAATATTTCTGAGCCATTAACAAATGACTTCAGTTCCAATGGATGGATTAAGAGCCCATACAACACATATGTTACAGGAATTGATAGAACTGAATTCCAATGAAGTAGTAGCAACAACGAGGTTCAAACTTTCATTAAAAAATGCTTTTGCTCACAATTTTCAGTACTAGTCAAAGCATATTTTCACCTCCGAAACAATCCCATTGTATGTTGTGCATGATTACGATTCAAATGCCACTGGAGGAATCCAAATCCAAGGTCCATAAGTGCCAAAACGATCACCAAGGATTTCTCTCCAAGAAAACCTTCTTAACTATGAAACCGTTGAAATAATTGAATGAAGTGGTAAGTTCTTTCACTGGAAACCTCTCCTTGTTCTTTCCGCAACACAAAAAATGACACTTGAATACGATATCGTATGAGTAAGTTGTGGACCTTTGAAGTCATGCTTAGTTGCACTAAAACCCCCTCGTCAACACGATTAAACATCATTTAACTCCACGCCAATATGAGATGTTTGGTTTTAAAATTATTTAGAAGAAAAAAAAGAGGGTTTAAATTTAAAAACATTTCAAAAATAATGTAATCAAACAAATTTTGTTGATTTAAAATAAAAGTTTAATAATTATAATAATACAAAGGGGGTTATCCTTTTTAATTAATCATGGTTCTATGTGCCTTTATTTAGGCATGTGATGAGGTTTACGTGGAGGTTGAGGTGTAGAGGGGGGCCACAACCCATAATCCATTCGACCCCCTGTGCCTCCATCAAAAAAGATTTGTCTAAGACTACTTAACAATCACCCCCTTTTAAAAGACTAAAAACATGTATCGGCCAAAAAACATGATCTTATTCCACATGTCAGAGGTAAACGAGGAAGATTTGGCTCCGCCACCCATGCACAAAGCTAACACATAACGAAATGTTAATGAGATTAAAGTTAGAGTTTAATGCGAGGAGGTATGTGTTGTATAAGACAAGATTGAGGCGGAGGGGGTGGGCATGGCCCATTCGACCCCCCCTCTTTATTTTATTGTACATTGAGGTTGAGGTGGGGTGGCCCATTCGACCCCCCTTTTATTTTATGATACAACCAGGAGGGGGGAACTCATTATTTTAAACCTACATTTTAACCTCCTTGGCCACTCAATCCAATCCCATGTCCGGTGTAACGACTAGAAATTAAATTTTGACTCCTCTGTGGCAGGGATGAAATATGATTTTTTTCTCCAATGTGTCATGTGTGAAATACAGTTTTGAGAATGAAGATAAGTTGAGAATGAAGCTAATGCACGATGGTTATGGAGGGGGTCATAAGGCATATGACTATGGTTATGGAGGGGGTCATAAGGCATATGACGATGGTTATGGAGGGGGTCTATGCTGTGATGAATGGAACCCAGGGATCAACACTGGAAGAAGATCATACAAAGGATATTGAATACATGGTGTGTGAAGAAGAAAATTATAGAAATGTGGACGCTCTACATCAAGATGAGGAGGCTCCGCTAGTACCGCATCAATGTCTTTGCATGTGTGATCGACAAGAGAGTATAATATACAATTAGCAACAACAGAGGAACAACAAAGAGAATCAAGCCCAAAGGGTAGAAGACGAAGTACAATCCTCATGGTAGGAAATCCCCAAGCATAGAGGCATGAGAGACCCCTAGTGTCTAGATTATTCATCACATTGTATGAGATGAACTAGATCCAAAACTCTTGATGGCCCACTAGCACTAAAAGACAAGTTCGAAATGTAAATGCATATGATGTCTGATATATTAAATTATAAACATTTATGTTGTCATTATTCCCTTATCATTCCATATATTACAAGGACAAAAGTTTCCACATCGAACGTCAGAGTCAGGAATGTGGAAGGCTAACCGTCAAGGTGAATTTCAATAAATAGTGGGATTGTACATGAATGAAGGGATTTTGGCTCTTTGATCTTTCATGTACTACTGCTGAAACATTAATGAGGAGAATCCTCTTTGACCAAGCTATTTTATGGAGAACTCAGATTCTTGTGTTGCACATGTTGTGGACTTTTCTTCTATGTTTTGTTCAAAACTTGGGTTGTGTAAGAATGTATCTCGCACTATAAACTATTCTTATGTATTTTTGTTGCATTCTTATTTATGCTCTTTGTTGGGCTAAATATATGCACTATTAATTCCCACATTTAATTATAAACCAGGGCTCATAAGCTTCGAGGTGTAGGCACAATAAACGCAGGATCAGAGCCTAGTCTAGGCTAATCTAAAGCCAACAAAACAATCTTCAAATCCACACTGCAGGGAATCAACACTAAGGATTCATCATTGGGACACAAGAATAACTTAGTGCTATAAAGGCTTAGATCACAGTCTTTCAGGCACTCGGGGTGATGTTAGTGTGATTAATCGTGAGTAGCTTACTTAAGTCTTATGTCCTTCAATGATTATTTCCTATAGCGGATCCACACTTAAATGCAATAAAAGAAACAAGCAAGTGGAAATGAAATTCTCGATAGAGACTAAACTATGGGAAATCCAAATCACAATGAAAGCAAACTAATAATGACCAATAAGTGAAATTAATCTAAAATTGGATCTCAAGAACAATTCTTCAAATGGTTACAAGTGTCAACAAAAATAAGAGTGCTCTGCAGAAAATGAATGAGAGAAGAATGGATATTTGCTTAATGACAAGATTGGACAATGATAAATGCACTCTTTTATGTTCACTCAAATTGCGGATTTGACAATTTCTCATAAACAGTAAAAGAAATAAGAGTGTAAGAAGATGGTGCAATGGTATTAGAACAATTTCTTGTATACTGTTTTATTGGATTTCCAAGCATAATTTTACAAATGAATATCAATGAATGGAATGGTAATGAGACACTTCAATATCCAATGGTGGAATGAGCAAACAATATTAAATGAAATTATAGAAACAAAACACTATTACACCAACTGAAGAATCGTTGCTAAGTATGTGCTAATATGTATATGCTAACTTGAAACTAAACTTGCAGCTCTACAAAAATTGAATGCAAATCAACAAGATAACAACTAAACTAGAAATGAAATTTATACAAAAATAAACACAAGCAATCTAATCTATGAGAGTAAAATAGGGTAGCAAGGTATTACTCAGAATTAGGGGCCCTTCCCAYGATGAATAAACCTGCTTAAAAGACAATCAACTCAAGTGAAGAAGTTGCACAATGAATCAATAATAATCAATTCTCCTTTTTTATTATTATCAAAAACTCTGTTTTTACATGGCAATTAACTCCTTAAAGCTTCCCCACAAGAACAAACCTCTTACAAAAACTTCATGAAACTAATGGATCCTTCTCATAGCCCTATGAGTCTTATTTATACATGAATAATCATTGAGGAGTGGATGGGATCGAATCCCAATGCTCAGATTTCAAATATTACATTTTTAGATAAAATCCTCAAAAATCTGGGTTTTATTGCAATTTGGGCAGATTCGAGTTATGGATCCACCCATATCTTCCCAACCAATTCGAAATTTAGAAAACAGTTTCTTGGTTATGTATCTGGATGATATTTCTAAAAACCCATTTTTTGATTTTGCAAGATATGCTCCCATGTGCACGAAAATCGAGGTGCAAGTTGGCAGTTTGAGTTTTGTTGCTAATTTTGGTAGAATCATTCCCATTGAGTTGGAGGTCCACACATGTGAGATGGGTGAATTCTGTCCCAAGTGTCTGCATGAAAACATCATTCTGGACAAAACCCATGTACCCGATTTTCCTCTAGAAGCTTTCCAAAATTTTGAATTATTTCTAGTACCAGATTAACACAGTTGGTACCAGATTAGAACAATTAGTACCAGGATCTTGTAGGCAGGGGTTTAGTACCAGATGAAAATAGTCACAAATATGGGTACTGGACCAACATGATGGTAGTATCGGATGGAGCTAGTACCGAAATAGGTGCAATCTAATACCGGATGAAGCTGGTACCAGAAGAGGCAAAGAGCTGGTACCAGATGAAGCTGGTACCGGAAGATGCAGAGAGCTGGTATCAGATGAACGCAAAGGTAGTATCGGATCACTGTAGGATATTGGATGACATGGAGTGTGGGTATCGGATGACTGTGCAGGTACCGATTGACTGTAGAACCTTTTGGTATCGGAACAAGAACAATACAGGTACCAGAACATGGACAATGTACATATCAGAACTTGAACAATACAAAACATGTTGCTTGGACATAGAAACATAGGATTAAACCATCATCGACAAAACTATTGTATAATCATCCTTTTAATCACTAAAAATATGAAAAATTGTGTATTAACCATGTAGGATGAATAACAAGAGATAATGGAGGTTTATGGTGTAATTAGGGATATATTAGTGACAAAATGCGGGGAGAAGGTATAATGATAAGTGTATTTGTATGGCGGAAAATATGACAAAACTGGAGCTCAACACACCCCCAAACCCAAGGATTTGCATGTCCTCATGCAAATAAGGTGAAGAACTTATGATACTCTGCTTACAGATTTATGTGACATTGTTTCTTTTGTGTAGGTGTTAGTTCTTGTGGAATGACACTTTGGAAACTACCACAGATTGATTTCAAATAGAGAAACAAAATTATCGTAAAAATGGAGGGCAAGCAGTGGATGAGGTATCAGAGTGATGATGAATGGTGTGCATATGGAGAATGGTTTATAAAATGTTGGTGATGATGGTCGTATGAACTTGGACGCCTTTATACTCTGTATCTTACACCAATTTTAAGACCAATATTTACTTTGTGGTTCTTTTCTTGGATAAGCAACAATGACTTCATCCTCTTTGAGATGACTTAAGAGTTCTTTATGATGTACAAAGAGAAGACACTATAGATGTTTCTTTGTATTTGTATACCGCATATTTCCTTTTCATTACTTGGTCTTATCATCAAAGTATATTGTTCATTATGACAAGTGGAGTGAAGATGGAGGGTTTACTGAGTAGTCGTGATAATGCACAGTGGAGTGGGTAATAGTGGTTATGCATCATGTTTTCCAAGTTTTTAGTAAATTAAAAAGATTTTTACAAGTTTCACCTCAAGTTACTCTTGCTTTGAATTCTAATTCATGTTGAAGTGTAAACTATGCAGAACATGACATAATGTCTGTAAAATCATGATGTAGACTGTTGAAATTTGAAGATGAAGTTGAGCAAGGTTGAGAATTGATAGATATATAGGAGAGAGTTGATGAATGCTGATCTGTTGAGATTCCTCATGTCTCTCTCTCTCACCCCCAAACCCGCTGGTTTGCATGTCCTCATGCAAACTCTCATTATCACATAAAATTTTTGCAAGATGAAAGTGGACTATGTGGAACCGGTGCATGTTGACTGAAGGAGAGAAATTAAGTATGTCAGAGCTGAGAGTTGCTGAAAATATCCTGCAAAAATTACCCTTGAAAAAGATTTAAATTTTTGTACTGTTGGTACAGGAACCTACTGGTTTCTGTACCAGCAGTACCATAACAGAGAAATATAAAAGAACTAAACCAATACTATTATTACGAGAGAAGAAATATACATTGATGCCATGCTTAAAGAAACAACCAAAAATTAAACTGTATTCATGCTTGTAAATTTGGAAATGAATTTTATTTTAAAATATTACAAGCATAAAGGAAATTTCTAAATTACTTATTACATACGATTTCATCAATCATTAACAGTTGTATGCTCAAGAAACCATATTAATTATGATGGGGGATTTTTCTTCTCATCCTTGAACAAGAAAACATGAGGAGATAAGTGGTATTTGATAAATGAGAAACCGATAGGAAACCAGTCATCCGTGTTTGATTTTTCAAAGAATCTCTGTCATTCAAGTGATATTGATAAAGTTCACATTTGAGTTTATTAGACTCCTACACTTATGGGTCCCACTTCTAGGACAATGACATCCTGGGTATGAATGACAGGGTCTTAAGACCATCTTACAGACATTCTCAAATGGCAATTAGATGAGGTTCATTAGCCTTTTGTTCAACCATGCATGCTTCTTCTTAACGATTTACACAAGTATATTGTTCATACATACAAATATAGATTAGGCATAATGAAAGACATCAAAATCAGAACCCATTGCTAGCAAGCCTGTTCAGTACTCTGATGGGGTAATTTTGACATCTAATAAATATCCTTCCCAGGCAGAATGCCCCATTGCCCACGAGCCTGTTTAGTACCCTGATGGGTTTGCCTAGTTATACCATAGGCCGATACCCGTTGCCAACAGACCTGTTCAGTATCTCTACGGGTTAGCCTCTTACACCCATTTTCCATCAAAGGCTCTTGTCCCAATCTTTACCCTTAAGATAAAATTTATAGATTGTTTTCGCCTGGGTGAATGGGGGAGCATCTTTGAAAACCCTTTTACAAGATGGGATGGTATTGAGTTGGAAGATATTTTATAGATTGCCCATAAAAGATTGTTCGTATGAAAAATAGACTTATGGATCGAGATTAGTCGAAAGACATATCATGGTCAAACTTACTTAATGTGTGGTGGATGAGGCCATGAGAGAATGACCTAAAGGTGTCTCTAGTCCCCAAGTTCATCTTCTCCATATAATATTGTGTTCCCTCACAAGTAGAAGTTTCATTCAATCTCATGCTACTATTTGATAAGAATGCTTGAATAACAAGTTCTGCTAGGAAACTAGGATGTACAAGTTACCTATGGGTATCATTATGCAGACCTTAAATATTTTGTAAATCCCCATAATATTTTAAATATTAGGCTTATGAACAACTGTTATTATTAATAGTTAGAAATCTGTATGTAATAATAAGAAGAAATATCTTAAGTTGTTTTGGTTTTTGATGTTAGATCACCAATATTATCTTCATCTCATTTCATTTATTTGAAAATAAACATGAAAATATGTTGCATTTATTTAGAACTAGGTTAACTAACATGCAACTTTTACTTTATCATATCTTAGAACAAGAAATTAAATTTCACGTGTAAGAATATTTCCAATGTAACCATGTGCGTAACAGGCGTAGAAATACATTCATACTCGGGTTTGACAGATAAGATTTAATGTATACCAAAATAGGAAGAACCAGCTGCTTTGATGATGATGTGAAGAGTTGTTGAAGAAGAGAGTGGTGCTTCAATCTTGTTGTTGTCTGGAACCAATGTTCAATGTAATCTTCATGTTCTTGGTTCAGCTCCTGATTTATACCACTCTGCATGTATCCCTCTATCATGCCATGCAGATCATCTTCTTTCGGATGGTTTGTCTCTTGGATGCATACTGGATCTGAGGATATGCATGTCAAGAACTCCTCGATCTCAAGTTCTAATGGTGGCTCTCCATCGAATGTGGTACATGATTCTTTAGTCTCTCCTATAGGTTGGAAAGAGTGATTACAAAAGGCTTTTAGATCTTCTTGTGGATGTAGCTCATGGAATTCTTCTTCTTCTATCACTTTCGGAGAGGCAGATAGGTTCTTGACTATTGTCAATATTTTCTCTTCCTGAGAGGCAAAGATCCCAATTGTTTCTAGGATTTGAGAGAGTTTTGTTAAAATCTTGATCATCTTTGATTTCTTGTTGCTGGTTGATGGGTCTTGTTTCACACATGGATTAGTGTAGAGGGGGGTTCTTACAGTGCCCATTTTTTTTTTTTAAACTCTAAAGATATAAAAAGAAACAAACTAAAAGAAAATGTAAGCAAACCAATTATATACTCGAAGCTCCACTGTGCTACTAGGACCTTGCTGTCACCAAGTTATCTATTCACACAAGTTAGCTTCTCTTCTCATATATATAAAAAAATGGCTAATGCTAATAAAACACAAATTCTAACTACTGAAAGGAAGAGGACAACCTAACTTTGGAGTAACCCCACTAAAGTGGATGCGTGGGCTCTTCCATCACGTCTTATCGTCTTCTCTCTGCCCTTAGGTCGTCCTTAAAATCACACCACACTTGCATGAAAAGAAACACACTTGCATGAAAAGAAACACTCTTACATGAAAGGAACAATCAAGGCTTTGGATAAACAAAAGCAACCTACCTATGCTCTAATCCCTTTAGCACCCCCCGACAATGACGCCAAAATATTGGGCTAAATATATGCATTATTAATTTCCACATTTAATTATCAACTGGGGCTCGTAAGCTTTGAGGTGCAGGTACAGGAAACGCAGGATCAGAGCCTAGTCTAGCCTAATCTAAAGCCGACAAAACAATCTTCAAACCCACACTGCAGGGAATCAACACTAAGGATTCATCACTGGGACACAAGAATAACTTAGTGCTATAAAGGCTTA
Source organism: Picea engelmannii (assembly GCA_009831015.1). Lineage (NCBI taxonomy): Eukaryota > Viridiplantae > Streptophyta > Pinopsida > Pinales > Pinaceae > Picea > Picea engelmannii. Next base: position 1,313,713 of record ML783767.1, read on the forward strand.
GATCATAGTCTTTCAGGCACTCGGGGTGATGTTCCTGTGATTAATCATGAGTAGCTTACTTAAGTCTTATGTCCTTCAATGATTATGTCCTATAGCGGATCCACACTTAAATGCAATAAAAGAAACAAGCAAGCGAAAATGAAATTCTCGATAGAGACTAAACTATGGGAAAGCCAAATCACAATGAAAGCAAACTAATAATGACCAATAAGGGAAATTAATCTAAAATTGGATCTCAAGAACAATTCTTCAAATGGTTACAAGTGTCAACAAAAATAAGAGTGCTCTACAGAAAATGCATGAGAGAAGAATGGATATTTGCTTAATGACAAGATTGGACAATGAGAAATGCACTCTTTTATGTTCACTCGAATTGCGGATTTGACAATTTCTCATAAACAATAAAAGAAATAAGAGTGTAAGAAGATGGTGAAATGGTATTAGAACAATTTCTTGTATACTATTTTATTGGATTTCCAAGCATAATTTTACAAATGAATATCAATGAATGGAATGGTAATGAGACACTTCAATATCAAATGGTGGAATGAACAAACAATGTTAAATGAAATTATAGAAACAAAACACTATTACACCAACTGAAGAATCATTCCTAAGTATGTGCTAATATGTATATGCTAACTTGAAACTAAACTTGCAGCTCTACAAAAATTGAATGCAAATCAACAAGATAACAACTAAACTAGAAATGAAATTTATACAAAAATAAACACAAGCAATCTAATCTATGAGAGTAAAATAGGTTAGCAAGGTATTACTCAGAATGAGGGGCCCTTGCCATGCTGAATAACCCTGCTTAAAAGACAATCAGCTCAAGTGAAAAAGATGCACAATGAATCAACAACAATCAATTCTCCTTTTTGATCAAAAACTTTGTTTTTACATGGCAATTAACTCCTTAAAGCTTCTCCACAAGAACAAACCTCTTACTTACAAAAACTTCATGAAACTAATGACTCCTTTTCATAGCCCTATGATGCTTATTTATACATGAATAATCATTGAGGAGTGGATGGGACCGAATCCCAATGCTCAGATTTCAAATATTACATTTTTAGATAAAATCCTCAAAAATCTGGGTTTTATTGCAATTTGGACAGATTCGAGTTATGGATCCACCCATATCTTCCCAACCAATTCGAAATTTAGAAAACGATTTCTGGTTTCTGTAGCTGGATGATATTTCTAAAAACCCATTTTTTTGGTTTTGCAAGATATGCTCCCATGTGCACGAAAATCGAGGCATAAGTTGGCAGTTTGAGTTTTGTTGCTAATTTTGGCAGAATCATTCCCCCTGAGATGGAGGTCCACACGTGCAAGATGGGTGAATTTTTTCCCACATGTCTGCATGAAAACATCATTCTGGACAAAACCCATGTACCCGATTTTCCTTTAGAATCTTTCCAAAATTTTGAATTATTTCTAGTACCAGATTAGCACAATTGGTACCGGATTAGAACAGTTAGTACCAGAATCTTGTAGGCAAGGGTTTAGTACCGGATGAAAACAATCACGAATATGGGTACTGGACCAATGCGATGTTAGTATAGGATGGATCTAGTACCGGAATAGGCACAATCTGGTACCGGATGAAGTTGGTACTAGAAGAGGCAGAGAGCTGGTACCGGAAGAGGCAGAGAGCTGGTATCAGATGAACGCAAAGGTTGTACCGGATCACTGTAGAGTATTGGATGACATGGAGTGTGGGTACCATATGACTGTGCAGGTACCAAATGATTGTGCAGGTACCATTTGATTGTAGAACCTTCTGGTACCAGAACAAGAACAATATAGGTACCGAAACATGAACAATGCACATATCGGAACCTGAACAATACAAAACATGTTGCTTGGACATAGAAACATAGGATTAAACCATCATCGACAAAACTATTGTATAATCATCCTTTTAATCACTAAAAATATGGAAAATTGTGTATTAACCACATAGGATGAATAACAAGAGATAATGGAGGTTTATGGTTTAATTAGGGATATATTAGTGACAAAATGCGGGGAGAAGGTGTAATGATAAGTGTATTTGTATGGTGGACAATATGACAGAACTGGAGCTCAACACTCTTCTAGAATATTTGTCTGAATCTATAGACATAGGACTATAAATGATTGTTTAAATGCAAGACTATTATGGGTTTGTAGTTATTTACTCGTATTCATGTCTCTGCTCTATGCGAACTATTTCTCAGGTCATTGATAAGAGTATGTTTGGTTCTGTGTCTACTTCATGGTTAACTTAGATTCATATGCACGCATGCATTTGCATCTTACATTAGTTGCATTTCTTTCTTTAGCTTAGAAACCATCATCAGTGGATCGAGCTGCAACCAAAAAACCCCAAACCAAAAATGGTTGTCAGGCCAGAATCCAGATGGGTTACCTATTCCAAATGGTGAGAGGTCTAATTGGGATTTTTCACCGAGGGTAACCCCCACTGTTGATCAAGGTCACATAGACTGCATCAACACATCCCCTCTTATTCACTTCTCCTGCTATTGAAGGGAGGATTTCCTTTTGCCTCTTATAATCATTCATGCTCTCAAGTGTTTTTAGCCAATGTATCTACAAAGATCTCATTAAAACTCACATCCTTTTGAAACTCAATTTTGAAGGATTAATTGAGTGAAATAATCCTTCTAGTAACCACATAAGCTTTGTTATAAATCTCCCATAATTCAAAAATAAATACCATGTTGTCCTTGACATATCTTGCTACAGTTTTTCCAACTCTAAATAGCGAGTTATTGGGCTCCCTTTGACTTGGTAACCTCTTGGGAGTTTCCTCCAAGGTATATTCAAGTTTTGTAACAACCAAAGGTTATGCAAATAACGATTAAGGGTCTAATGCACTTTCCAATTGAACAATTCTCTTTCTGAACCTGGTATTTTCTTCTAGTTGCTCACTTATATAATGCTTCAACATTTTCCCTATGGCTTCATGCATTTTCATTTCCCCAGTGGGTCCCAAACCCTAAGCATCAAACTCAACATTGTGATCTTCTAAGAGTATTTTGGCTTTAGTATTGAGCTTAGGCATTTGAAACTTCATTGTTTGCTTGTTTTAGCTTGCATGGTGTAGAGTGATAGAATTATCTTCAAAGTTAAGAAACTTGTGTTGCATGAATTCCTATGCAATCAATTGGTACTCTCAAGTTCTGCAATTGTCTAGGCATAAAACTTATCAATGTCATCATCAATTTCCAAATCATTTACAATATCAAAATGTTCTTTAGTCTTCTCCCCTTTGTCATCATTTTAGGACCTCTTTCTCTTGGGGATCATAGGAATGTGATGATTTATCTCCCTCTTAGACTTATTTGTGTCCTCACCACGATATTCATTCATTTTCTTCTTTCCTCCACCTCTAGATGAAGCAAAAGTCCCCTTCTTGTATTAAATTGAGACCTTTCTAACTTAATTTATAATAGATCCTCCTCTTCCACTAACTCTAGATTTCCCTTTATGTTTTGTTCAAGGTATTTCTCCAAAATGGTTTTATGCTTATCTTTCTCTTAGATGATTTTCTTCTTTGATCATGTATTGGAGATAACTAAGGCATGGACATCATCTTGGAGGGAAAAATCCTTTAACTTACTTTAGGGTTTGGGGTTAGGAGTGAGAATTTTATTGGCTTGTTCATATTCAATACTAATGTCTTCATTACCCCTTATTCCCTCTACTCGTTCTCGACATTTTGAGAAATTGGTGCTATTATGGATGTCTACCCTATGGGTTCTAGATATTCCTTTTGGTTCAAAACCGTGGACTGGATATGCCTTCTTTATATCAAAAGAGATAAACCCCCAAGCCATCTCAGCTAAATGTGATAACGATAATCCTTGTGAATTTAAAAGATGTGGACATAGATTGTTTCTTCTTATTTTTCTCAAAGAAGATGATCCATTTTGTATAGTGTCTACAAACCTCTGTTAGAAGGAAATGATCACACATACATTTAGGTAGGAAGTAAGGATTTTCCTCAAACCCATATAAGCCAATGTAAGTGTAGTACTCAGAAAAAATACTCACCCTCTTATGTGAGTAAATTTTAGGCTTCCATGGTGAAACTCTTAAGTTTGTTCCCACTGAATAATTCTTGAACCTTCCCACAAAGGCATATTTGGTTTCTATAAAAATGAAATGGTTCCTTGTGTCTCCAAAGAGTTGGATATTGAAATTGCATTAGGTCTACCTCAAATCTTATTCTCCTTGTGGTACTAACCTCCCTAAGGCCTTACAAATAAACAAATAAAAACCTGGTAGGGAGCCATAAAAAACCTCTTGGTACTTTTGAAATTTGTTAATTGGTAGGAAATTTCATTTGAAATAATATCACCCCATTAAACATTGTCTTCTTATACAAAGTGTAGTAGTTGACATACAAAGCATACTTGGGCACCTATGTTATAGTTTCTTGTCCAATTATTCTAGTGAGTATCCAAGCCATTTCTTGATAGGTTTGACCAATTCACTAGCATCGACATAGTACACTTTAGTAATCTCTTGTATAGGATGTAAAAGCCACATGTTTAAGATATTGGAGCCACTACCATGTACATCCAAGACAACATCAACCTTGAACACCTTAAAGAGTCTCTTTTTCTCCGAGAGGCACAACATTCTTTTGAATGTTAAGGGCTTCAAAGAAGCAACATGTCATTGAAAATCATTTATCCATTTAAATCTTGAAATATTTGGATGAGAGGTGCCTATGCACATGTATGCTAAAATTGATGCAAACTACGAAGTCTGAGGTACAAGTACATGGAAAGTAGGGTGATTCATCTCAACGACCACATGGAAAATAGTGCAGAGGTGTGGGATTGTGGGTATGTGGACCTTCCTTGTGAGTCTATGCATCTAGATGGAAAAATGACAGGAAATGTGGAAGCGGGGAAGGGGGAGGAAACTAGAGTGGGGAAATAACCATCATCCACATCTACATAGAAAAACAACGTGAGGTGCAAAATACATAAAGCATTGTCTTAACACAATAAAGAAAAAATTGTGCATCATATAAACTTATCATATTTAACATTTTCCATAGGTTTCTAAAAGTATCCCTTTGCATTCTGCCACTGACATGGATATCCAAGAGCATTTGAAAGGCCATGAAGATTCATGAATCATCCTAAATGGATTAAGGGATTTTGATGATGGATAGACATATGGATGGTAAGTAAAACATCATGAACATACATACGACAAAAAATGTCGTAGGAGTGAAAACCTTTTGTCGAATAGTTAAAAACATATAAGTGGAATGACCCAAAAGTTACTAATTCCATATATGTATGACCAAATAGAATGTAAGGTGAGTAGGTAGGCCTTAACAAGCCACCATGATTAAGATATTTCATTTTAGAGGAGGTGTCACAACAACATCATAACATAATCCTTCAAATACTTTAGAAATAGATGTGTGAAATCACTTAAGTCAACTTTCTCTAAGAGAATTAATGCTAGACTGGATTGTCCCATCAATCACATCGACTAACCTAGTGGATTTTCCACTTAATTGTACTACATTCCCCACATGACCTATATTGTGTTCCCGAGAGACCTTAATTTTGTGCCTCAACTCCATCTATATGCAACCCACAATTCATGACACATGTGAGAATTGATACAATCACATCTTGCTCTTAGAAATGCTATTGAATTTCCCAACTCAATTTATTCATGACTCATACCTATAAAGTAACCTTACAAAGATAACAACTTCCATCCCTTACTACAAAGGTGGTGCATGTATTGAAAAAAAAGGAATAGGTATTAATTCAGAGGTGGAGCGAGATGCCTATTGACCCCTATATGTTTCTTTTTCTCACTTTTCCTATACTTGGAAAATTTCTTAGTTTGTTGTGGTCCCATATGTTCTGTGTTATGTAAAATGCACCCTTCTTTTCCATGATATACATATTTTACCATACTTAGTCACTTTTCCATATCTTGGCGGGTTTGTGGACTTGCGGGTGCAACCTTTCATTCTTTTTCACAAGTCCGCTGCCAAAACTTAGTTTCTTTTTGTTTCTTTTATCGCAGACTTATTTTTCTTTGGTAATCCATCCTTGTGAGTTTGACCACCAAATATAAACACTTAGCCATTTTATGACTCATGGCAAGTTCGCGGACTTGTATAAACATTTATTTCATACCCGACCCCCCACCATGGCGTGTCCCTACTCTTTCACAATTCTTGAGATATATTTAATGATAATTCTACGAAATTAAGTGCTAATTGAATTTCAAGAAAGGTCGTTATTAATGGCATATTTATTGAGGCAATCACATTTAATTCATATTAATTCTTGCATCGAAAAGAGAACTTAAGTAATATTATCAAGTAAGATCTCATCAATATTCTAAAACAATGTTGCAGATAAGTTCGCCGACCTTGCTAAGATGGCCGAGAGAAAACAACAGTTTTGTGAAGATACTTTGAATTTATTTTCTTGAGAAGATCACAACTATCATTGGTCGAGGTCTTATTGATATTATGCAACATTACCAAATAGAGACAACAACAAAATCTGGACTTCAAGAATAACTCTTGTTGGGTGTGTGCCTGAAGTTTTTGACTGCAAAGAGATAGTCACTTGGTGTGTAGACAAGATTGTTCAGAATTAGAGGAGAATTCCATTGCAAAATGGTTCCCCTGTCTCTTTGTCAGCAACAATTTTCAAAAAATTGTCGAAATTACCAGAGTCGACTCTCACGTACAAAGGAGACGAAGCTAGAACTTTTCTCAAAGGAAGAAATAATGGAATAGAGCTTCTGCAATAATATTTGCAAGACCCTACAACAATGTCGCAAGATTTGTCCATAATTCGGGTTAGTTCCTTGAAAGACCCATATCGAGAAATTGCATTCTTTTTTACTAGAATCACTAGTTAGGACTCTACGACGACTATTCCTCTGTTGGCTTTGTATACTTTACATTTCATAGTCCATGGAAATGCTATCTTTGATTGGGAAAAAATCATATCTAATGAAGTCTCTACACAACTAGTAAATTTCAAAAGTGAGAAGAAGTTCTACATGTCTTCTTATTTGATATTTTCCATTACATATTGTCACATTTTCAAAAGCTTGAGCATTGGAAAAAGGGTAAATTGCAAGGTCGACCTAGTAACCATGTGGAGACAAAAGGTTATTCATTATTTCTATGAAGTTTATAATGATTTCGTGTATGTATTCAAGAAGCTTCTTTTAGGAGAGAACACCTCCAGATTGCCATTGGAAGCATCTGTTTTTCTTGATACAAAGGGGATTTTGGAAAAAATGGATGATTATGATATTATTAGAATTTTTTGTTCTCATGAAAAAACCATTTTTCTCCCCTATTATGTACTAGATAAATTATTTTCTATAGAAGTAGCAAGGAAATACAAGTCATGGTTCCATGTTTTCTATGAAAAAAGGAAGAAACTGTTCATCCCTTTGCCCTGGAAAGTTGGTGAAATTCTGTTGGGGGGAATTGCTAAAATTGATGAATTTGCTTCCTATCTCGACTAATACAATCTAAGATTTGCAGAAGAGATTAAGGGCTTCAATCCCAATGGCCTCTTTTATAATAATATGGTAGCAGTTGGAATTAGTCATGCATGGTATAATGCCCTTATATTTGGAGAAGAAGAAGGTGATAGCCATGACCCTCCTATTCAGAACATTGAGAAAAAAATACGGTGATATAGAAACTATTGTAAGTACCACAGAGCATTACAAGCAAAGAGGAAAACACTCTGGTGAAATAAGTGCCCAAGCTCCTATTGTTTCTCATATAATTTTTCTTCCCAAAGTAAATTCTTAGTCTGTAGCATCTCAATAAAGGAAATCCTCGGTTAATAATTCACACGATGGTGGTGAGAAAACCCCCCTCAAGGAAAATTGGAAAACCCTCATAAGTTGAAAGTAAAAAGAAAAAGAAACGACTCTCAACAAGAGGAGGAAGAACAACACATACCTGTAAATGACATTTCTCTTTAATATATGGTTTTAGATGTTGATATAGAGAATATCCAGTTTCCTGATGAAGAAGAGCGAGTACAAGAGAACACACAACTTGCTGCTGAACTTACCATCCAGGATGAAGTTTTCTCAGTTGAAGAAACTTTCTCTGTACATAATCCATTGTTTGATAAATCTTCCAAGAAATTATTTTTTGAAAGAACTTCAAAGAATAAAAGGAGAAAATCTTGCTCCACAATTGATCTCAGAGACATACGCCCTTCTAAATTATCTTCAATCCATAAAGTAACAAGAGATGCATTAGATGTGTCCATAATTGATATGGAAGAAGGAAATTTCAGGCTTAAATAAAGAGTAAAAGAATTGGAAGCGACCTTGATTCCTCCACCTATATTAGCCACCCCTATTACCATGGTCCAACCTGACGGAATCTTGCAGAGAATCCCAGAGTTAAGCTTAATATTGAAAGTATCCTCAAGTTTACTTACTACTACCCGACATTTTATTGAAGAAAACATAAAGAAAAGAATGTCACTCATTTTAGATACATGGGAATTGGAAACAAAAATTTCCTCTCTTGGTCTCAAGACACAAAATACCAAGGAATATTTGAATGCAGACATAACAAATGATGAGGGATTTCTCAAAGACGAAGTTTCCATTTTCGCTACAAAGTTTTTGGCAATGAAGAAACAAATAAGAAAAAAAAAAGATTTTCCTTCTCAAAGTCATATAAATAAATTAAAGGCATGTTGGATTCAAAGAATTAATATATTAAGGGGACTATTAAGTGAAATTCATGACTTAAAACACAAAAAGACTGAGGAATATTCAAAATTGATTGGGTTAGATATTGTGGGCACTGCTATTGAGGTATCAAATCCAAATTTGATAGTACACTCAATGATCATGACTAGGAAACAATTTGAGGAACATGTTGAGACTTTGAAAAGATTATCGACAGAGAAATTTCAAAATATGTTGGAATACACCAATGATGATATTGATAGTTGGTTTGTGGAATGTACAAATAGGAATGAAGATATTGAGACCACATTGCAAAAATTATCAATTGACTTTAGAGAAATTGAAAAGGAATTATTTGATATCAAAGTCAATCAAGAGGTGACCGTTGCTCCTCTAAGGGAATATATTGAAGAATGGTTAAAAAAGGATTCAATGAAAATTACTAAGACTCGAACGGAAGCAGTTAATATTGGTCATGTAACCGCAATAAACAAAGATACAAAAGGCGCATCAACAAGTAAATGAAGGAGATATTCCATCACAATAATTCCATATTGATTACATCATTTCTTTCCTTTTCAGGATTCATCCAGTTGTATTTATTCTTTCATTAGAGAAATATAACCAAATTCTAATAACTTCCCTTTGTCTTATGTCTAGATCTTTTTGTTCGTGCTATGTCCCAGATTCACATTTTCTTCCTCATCTTTATTATATATATTTTATGGTCCACGGGAGCCCCAATACCAGTCCATTCATGGACAAACACCTTTAAATTATTGAGACTATAAAAGACTTTATTATTTTTGAAGAAATCCCAGAGAACTATTTCGAGGTTGAATTTGATTGTATTTTATAACTCTGAATCATGAGTATAAGATATTTGAAATCAGCTTATCAAATTCTCTTTTTGATCTTAATAAGTGATACTCTTTCAAAGTTCTCCTATATGTTTGATGATATTTCCTTTTATTTTTGAATGTGATAAAAAATATCTAAAATTGTGATGGATGTGAGAATGTCTGTTATTTTCTGCAATCTATTTACTTTTAGCAAGTGTGATGTTTAACATTCCTAGTGCATTTTCTCATGAACTTATATATATATTTGACCTATATTAACCCTATATTTGACCAACGAACAAAATAAATAGATAAGTAAACCTAAGATAATCTACCTTAACACACTCACAGAACAAGGATTCATACCCAACTTATGAAAAGGAAGGAGTAAAGGGCTTCAAGCGCTTTCAATTGAACCATCTTAGCCTAAGTACACCATCCAATTTATTAAGTGGAAAGACTCCAAAGATTTTGATGTTGTTGCAGTAGGAAAAGTGCCCTTCAACAAAAGGGGTACTTGGTATAAAGTCCCAATTAGACCTCGCACCATTTGGGACAGGAGATTTGATGCAGGAGCTGTTGGAAATATAAATGAGAGGGGGGGGGTGAATCAGTTATGTATATAAGCTTGAAAATTTTCATGTTTTTTCTTATTCTTTCTAGATTATTATTTAATGTGTTGTTGATAACTTAACATGTATAGATATACAATGATCAATCACATAGAATACACAGAGACATTGATTTTCCCGAGGAAACCCATAAAGGGTGAAAACCTCTTCTTCTTAGGATGTCAATCACTCTCCAACTTTCATGTACATCACAGTCTTTGAGCTCCAACTCAAATATGAGGCTACAACCTCTGATAGCAAGCTACAACTTGCAGAGAGCACCAAATCTCAGATTTCTCTAGCACCAACTAGATGGAAGCACCAACTCCCAGGTTTCTCTAGTACCCACTAGATGGAAGATCCAACTCCCAGAATATCTTCTAGCACCAACTAGAATTTAGAGGAGTGCAATCCTCCCTAGTACCACCCTACTGCCCTGAATGAATCTTACAAAACTTTACTTACTTTCTCTGTCTCTGATATGGTCTGTTACAGCTCCATGTCTCCTCTGCCTTCTTCAGCTTCTATACTTTGTTTAACTTCTTCATCGTTCATCTCCTATGCTTTTCTCTTTTTCCTCCTGCACTCAACCCCGCTTACTGTTCATCTTCTCTTCTACCTTTTATGCTATGTGCTTCCTCTGCATCCTCTTCACTGCACCACGGATCTCCCCTTCAGATTATGCACTGCCTCTCGTCCAACCCACATGCATCACTCTTCGAGAGACACTTTGTCTCTTCTCTATTCTGCATGTATTTCACACGTTGAGTCGTCTGCCTGATCATCATACAAACTCTTCATCTTCTCTGGCCATTATTCAAGGTTCTTTGGCTTCTCTGGAAGTTGTCCTGAGAATCTTTTGCTTCTCTGTCAATCAAAATTCTTCATCTTCTCTGGCAGTTACAACCAATCATATTTTTGTCTTCTTTGGCTTCTAAGTCCCTTCCTTCATGTGACCTCTCGTGGTGACCATACGCCTATTCAAAAGGCGCTTCACATTCTTGGTCTGGTGAGCACTAGCTCCTTATTTTCCAATATGACCTTGGGCGATTAACTTCACATGACCACGTGATTGCAGATGCGATCTCTCTTCTCGTTAGCCCCCTGTCATATGTGACCTTGGGCTATGTCCTTGCGTAAGCGAATGATTTCAGGCGCGTCCAACAATGGGTTTGGATTAACCTCTTTTCTACCTGCAATCTACCTCCAACTGCTACATACCCCTTCTCTGATACCATGGTTTCAATTGCGGCCTGCCCTCTGAAAATTAACTTCCGAGCAACTTTTGATCCCGCCATCAGGCGTGATCATCGATATCGTGGTCTCTAAAAGATCCCCTCGTTCAACGACTCTGATCTATTGTATTTTCCTGCCTTCTTACCTTCGTCCACGCGCAATCCTTAGTCTCAATGACCAAGTGACATGTGGCCCTCCAAACCAACAGACGAGATTGATTTCGCCTTTCATGCTTCAGGAGTCTCGATTCTCAAACTTTGTTTGCTCCCAGAGCATTCCACCTAGAGTCCATGATCTAACAACGCGTGGTCTTCTCGAATCAATAGTCACAATCCCGTCGGGTATTCAGGGTTCGAAAATATCAACTTTCCAACCTTTCAACCTTCCTTTGTTTTTTCCTGGAGCTAACAATCCACTGATGTGTGTCCCTTTTAGATCAACGGTCACAATCCTTTCATTTATTTGGACTTAGGAATTCTCAAGTCTCAACTAGAAATCCTTGAAGTGATATTTCTCTGAAATCTCAGATCAGCTGACACGTACTCCCCTTGACGATCAACAATCGAGATTTGTCTTTGCCTATTTTCACGTTCTCCCCATCCACAAACTTTCGAATTTGTGGATCTCATGCCACCTGTCCTCCTCGATGATGGATGGCCCAAAACCACTTCAGGACTTCAGAACTTTGGGCAAGTGCTAGTGGTAAATCTCCTGAAGTAAAACTCCTAGAGTGACGTCACTTGATGATGTGTCATCAACCTAGTAGCTGCCATGTGTCACTCGTATTTGTGATTTGCATGTACCTTAAATGATGAATCAAATTGACACTTGTCATTATATGATTGCACCACGTGTCCTTGATGATGTGGATCCTCATTCACTTCGAGACTTCAGGTATTTTGACTTTTCAAGTCGCCAATTCTTCTGAAGTGAGAATCCTTGAACAATAACCTCCTTGCAACTTTTATACCCGAACTAAGTGTTGTTCGTCGATCATTTTCTTAGATTGACGTCTTGATATTTTTGCGATGCTGCTTTTCTAGCTTATCTTGTCCTTCCACTTTAAAATGATCTAACGACTGACGTTTACTCCGGCTCTCCAACTCTCCGAACTTCGGGGATTTCAGATCTCAAACTGAAACTCTCGAAGTGATTTCTCTGGAGCATAATCTCCTCACATCTTTAGACCCAAAACAAATGTTGTTCGTTGATCAAGATCTTATATCAACGACTCTTTCTTATCCCGTCCTTCCACTTAAATCAATCCGACGACTGACAAAAATTCAGATGATCAAATTCTCCATCATTTTTCCCCGCTTATCCTATCCTTCCATTAATTCAATCTGACGGTTGTTGGTCCTCTCGATCGGTGATCCAACGACCATTGTCGCTCTTCCTCCTGATATTTTGATCTCTCCGACTTAGAAGGTTTTCTAAGTGTTCACGGGTCTCGACCTTTGCTCCACCTGGGAGTCCGTCTCTTGAAACTCGTCTGCACTTCTGGAAACCGCTATCTCTTCTGAGATTTCTCGTCTTCTACGCTCTCAAGGTTTGGTTCGCTGTTGTTGTTTCCATTAATGACAAGCACATTCTTCCTGTAAACATGCCAACAATCTCCCCCTTTGGCATTGATGGAAACCTTGAAAGGCTGCACTATTTTTCTTAGACCTCCAACTGTAGAATACACACAACACCTTTTTCTCCTCCTTTGACATCAATGTCAAATAAAATAGAAAGTGACTCTATGCTCCCCTTGATTAGATATACTAGGAGCACTCTACCCCTGATCAGATAGATTATTTTAACTTGATAACATGGTCACGCCCAACTTCCGGCGTAGATACTCAAACTGAGCTTTTGCAAGCGGTTTAGTGAAGATATCATCAATATGATCTTTGGATGGAATACAATGCAAATAAACAACAATGTCGGTTACCAGTTCCCTCAAGAAGTGATACTTGATGGGTATATGCTTGGTATTGTAGTGAAATACAAGATTCTTTGACACACTAATCACACTAGTATTATCACAATGAATTGGGATTGGTGCAATATATTTTACCTCCAAGTCTGCAAGTGTCTGAATCATCCATAATACTTGGGTACAACAAGTGGCAGTTGCAATGTATTCATCTTCTGTAGTCGATAAGGAAATGGAACCTTGCTTCTTGCTCAACCATGCTACAAGAGAATCTCCTAAGAAGAATGCACCTCCACTCGTGCTTTTCCTTTCATCCACGCAGTTATCCCAATCAACATCTGAATAGACTGATAGTTGAAAATTCTGATTCTTAGGATACCATAGGCCATAGTTCATTGTTCCTTTCAAGTATCTGAATATTCTTTTGATAGCTAACAAATGGATTTGTTTAGGTGCAACCTGATACCTTCCTATCATTCCAACAACATGCTTTATGTCAGGAAGGGATGATGTGATGTACAATAAACTTCCTATCATAGACCTATATGAAATCTAATCAACATAAGGTGAGTCATCATCCCTTCTTAACTTTCATCCAGTGACCATAGGTGTGCTCATAGGTGTAGAATCTTCCATTTGAAACCTTTTCAACATTTCTCTTAGATATTTCTCCTGAGAAAGAAATATTCCTTTAGACCTCTGAGTAATTTGCAGACCAAAAAAAAATGACAATTCCCCTATCATAGACATTTCAAATTCAGACTGCATGGAAGAAGCAAACCATTGTACCAATGAAGCATAATTGCTTTCGAAGATGATGTCATCTACATAGACCAACACAATGAGCAAATCATTACCCTATGTTTTGATATATAGATTTCTGTCAACTGTTCCTCTCTTGAGCCCTTTGTCTTGAAGATACTTATCCAGTCTGTAATACCAGGCACGAGGAGCTTATTTCAACCCATATAAGGTTTTTAGCTTGCAGACAAAGTCAGGGTTATCTGACAGTTGGAAACACTCTGGTTGTTCCATATAGACTTCTTCTTTTAGATCTCCATTTAGAAAAGCTGACTTGACATCCATTTGATAGACTTTAAATTGTTTATGACACCCATAGGCAAGAAACATTATAATAGATTCTAATCTTTCTATGGGCACAAATGTTTCATCAAAATCCAGTCCTTCTATTTGAGCATATCCTTTGCAAACCAATCTATCCTTATTTATTACAATATTTCCTTGCTCATTCATCTTTTTTTTGTAGACCCATTTGGATCCTATCACGTTTTTATTTGTTGGCCCAGGAACGAGTTCTCAAGTGTCATTGTTTTTAATCTGGTCCAGTTCCTCATTTATTGATTCTAACCAATTTACGTCTTTATTGGCTTCATTAAAGTTCTTAGGTTCCACCACGGATATGAAGGCTATATGTGATTTCTCGGTGTCTTTGATTATCCTTCTTCTAGTTTGTACACCTTTGTCTTTCTCACCAATTATCTGACTTTCAGTATGATTCTTTTGAGTAATTCTGGAGGAAGGATTCGATGTTGATTGTTATCATGACTCTTCTTGTCCGGGTGTCTCTTCTCCACCTGATTCATCATCTTCTTGTGACTCTGAGATTTGTTGTTCTTTATCTTCATTATTCTCATCATCTTTTTCCTCTGGGTTAGTGCTTATTCTCTGTTGATCTTTTACAGGAGCTTCTTCATCAATTTGAACATTAATACAATCTACTAATTTATGCATTCATTTGTTAAAGCATCTGTATCCTTTACTATTCATCGCATATTCTAAAAGATACCTTCATCAGCTCTACTATCAAATTTTCCCAGATGATCATCATTAATCTTGATGTAGCATTTACTTCCAAATACTTTCAAGTGCTTGATTGATGCAGGTTGACCAAACCACAACTCATATGGAGTTTTATCACTGTTCGGCCTTAGATGCGCTTTTTTTAGAATATGAACGGTTGTGTGAACAACCTCCACCCAGAAGGTTTGTGAAATGTCCCTTTCACTCATCATATCCCTTGCCATCTGCTGAACTGATATATTTTGGCGTTCTACAAATCCATTTTGTTGAGGAGTACTTAGAATAGTATATTCTCTTTTAATTCCATGTCTGTCACATAATTCTTTGAAATCTCTTGATAGAAATTCTCCTCCCCTGTCTGAGCAAATTCCATTTAACTTCCTTCATGTCTTATTCTTAACTAACGCCTTAAACTTTTTGAACTTCTCAAACGCATCAAATTTTTCTCTCAGAAAGGAAACCCACGTAAGTCTGGAGAAGTCCTCAATGACTAGCATAAAGTAATGTTCTCCTCCAGTTCCTTCCTTTCGCGATGGTCCACATAGATCCATATGAACAATTTGAAGTGGTTTCTCTAAAGTTGTGAAACTCTTTGATTTGAATTAAGCACGAGTCAACTTCCCCATTTGACAGGATTCACATATAGAGTTATTAGGCTTAGATATTCTTGGAAGGTCTTTCATAGTGCCTTCATTATTTAGTTTGACAATATGATCAAAATTCAAGTGTACAAGCCTTCTGTGCCATAACCAAATTTCATCGAGTTTGCTTAAATGAAATTTCTCCTTATCTTCCTTCAGAACATATACATTGTTTTCAGTTCTAACCCCTTTTGCAATCAACTCTCTTGTGTTTACTATCTTTATTTTACAATTCTTGGCAGTGAATGTGACTTCACATCCTCTGTCACATATCTGACTGACACTAAGAAGATTATTCTTTAAACCATCAACAAATAATACATATTGAGCTTTGCTTCTTCCATTACTTAAACTTACTATACCTTTACCTCTAATCTTTCCTGGAGCATCATTTCCAAAGGTCACACTCCCTGATTTATTTTCTTTGAGTAATAGGAACTTACTTTTGTCACTTGTCATATGACTGGAGCATCCACTCAATATACCAGGTGTCTTTTTGTCTTTGAGATGACAACACTAATCCACACTTGTTATCTTCATTCTTCTTCTAAACCTTGACGTTTTCAGCTCTGTGATTTGAATCCGGCTTATAGTTTTTTAAGCGACAGTCTGCAGCTTTATGTCCATAATTATGGCAGATGTAACATTTTAGTTCATTGAATAAAGGATCATAATGATTGTTATGTGTAATCTGCGTCCTTTTCCAAGCCATCACATGATTTGCAGTCTGTGGTTGTTTGTTACTTGGTTGTCTCATTCTTTATTGTGGTAGATATTTATTCCTTGGCTGTCTTGATTGCTCATGTATAAATCTTAAAGAACAATTTATAGCTTTGTGGCCAAAGTTAGAGCAATAAAAACAATATCCATAGAAAAAATCTTTGTACCTGGAAAATAGTTGTCTTCTTTGAGCAGGTTGATTTGTTCCATGCTGATGATTTCCTTGAGCAGAGGGTGTATTATTTATTTGTTCTACATATTCAGTTTTGGTAGCTTTTCCTTCACTCCTCCTTGGCGGCTGATTCTCTTCCTTTGTTTCTTCAAGTTTGTTGTTGTCAATGGTTGTAGATTTGACAAACTTAATGGATTCTTTGTTGCTTGGTTGACCACTACTTGATCCCTCTTCATAACCCAAACCAATTTTCAACTTTGAATTTCTTTGCTGATTCATAATGAAGGCTAATCCTTCTGAGGCTTTAATACTTGTCATATTCTGATGATATAAGGCCTGAAATTTCTCTAGATCTTTTCTGACAGTCATTACTTCAGCTTCCAATTTTTCACCGTTTGTTTCATCTTCCTTTAATTATTGTTTGAGGATGTCTTCAATATTCTTAGCTTCTTCTAACTTAACCTTCAACAGAGTAATGGTTCATTGCATTTTTTCTCATACTTGAGTAGTAACTGTTTTTATTTTCTTTTCTTTTCTCCGAGTCTATCAATCTCTTCCATGGCACTGACAAGTTCTCCTTCAATATCTACTACTGCTTCACAATCAGTGAACTCACTTCCTGTATCTTCAGTTTTTAGATCTTCTAAAGCTATTAACATGATATCATTTATTTTATCTTCAATAGAAGAGTCACTGCTTTCATCATTTGAGGGATCATCTTCATTGTTTACACAAAGGCTTTTCTTCTTAAAATTATCCTCTTTATAGACCTTCTTGTGTTTGTGCTTCTCTTTATCATCATATGTTTGATCCTTTATTTTGTGAGGACACTTAGATGCAAAATGACTTATCTTACCACAATTGAAACATTTGAAGGACAATTTACATTTGTATTTGCCTGATCCTTTCTTCAGTCTTCTCCCAAAATTTGCTTCAATTTCATCTATATCAGAGTCTGTTTTTTTCTCTACTTTAAAAGATGCCTCTCTTGTAGTGGATTTACCTTTGGTGATTCTCATTTCATAAACAGTTAGGGTTCCAAGAAGTTGATCTAGTGTTAATGTTTTGAGATCAATTATTTCCTCTATAGTAGATACCTTTGAGTTAAATCTATCAGGAAGAGATCTCAATATTTTCTGTACTAGAAAATATTCATCGATCGTTTCACCTAGGCCTTTCATAGTGTTGACAAGTTATTCTATACATAAGAAGTACTTACTGATAGTTTCATCTTCATCCATCTTTAACTACTCAAATTTCAGTTTGTGAGTCTGAAGTTTTGCGTCTTTCACCTTTTCATTACCTTCATAACTACTTATCATCTTGTCCCACATAAATTTTGTTGAATCACAATGCATGACTTTGACAAACTCGGCTTCAACAAGTCCACTGAGGATGGAATTCATTGCTTTTTCATTAAATCTAAAATCTAGCTTATCATCTTTTGAGGCCAAGACTAGGAGCTTCAAATATCCTATTTCAATGACATCCCAAACATCAACACCCAAAGATATTAAATGTGTTCTCATTCTTATTTTCCATAAGGCAAAGTTTGTTCCATCAAACATAGGGGGTATATTAGTTGAACTTCCATCATGACTGTTGGGCTCTAAAGATGTCCTAAAAACAACCTTAGTTTAACATTAATTTATCAACTCGAGGATTTGTCTTTTATCTCAAGAACATCAACAAAGTCTATGCAGATAACTTGTAGAGGCTAAAATCGCATAGCTAAAGCAAACCTGAGTTTATCCACAATCAAGTTCCTCAAATGTTCATTTAAAGATTCTAAGATTAAGATCTTACTTAACATAATTGAAATCTAATTGCTAACATGTTGTGAATGAAAAGGAACTAGCTAACCTGCTAAATTCATTTAACTGAAAAGCAATGATTGAATCTGAGTAAAGACTTGCAAAATTAACTATTAACTAGAAATTGAATTGCTGGAAAGGAAATAGCAAATTATTCTAATGGAAAGAAACTACAATTGTAATCTAATCGTAAGGAACAACAAACATAACTGAATGGAAAGGAACAACAATTGTAACTTTAACTGAAAGGAATGACAATTGTAACCTATTCTAAAGGAACAACAAATGCGAATCTTAAGTAAAAGGAACAATGCATATGAAAACATGAAGAACTGTCAAGCATAAAACTACAGTAATGGAAATTGGAATCAACAATCATTAACACTCAAGAGAGATATCTATCTTCTGTATGCAAACCGTATGAAATCATTAACATGCTTATGCATTCGTCTTAACTATTGTGAAAGGGAATTGAATCGTAAAATAGAAATCAAACTGATACAATTACAACTGAAACAGTAGCTCCTTTAGACTGGGCCCTTGGTCCTTAGAAGCACTACTACTAGAAACTCAGTATATAGAAATGGTGAAAATGATCAAATCTTTTATTAACTTCATAGATGGTACATCATTCACAAAAACGGCTTGTGTAGAGTAACTCTGAGTATGAATACTTGAACACAATTCTTAGATTGTCTTTTAGGATCTATTATCCTCTATATATACAATAATCTGAGTAAATTAAGCCATCCCGAGGATCAAAAGATCCTCAGGATTGCTTTACTATTATAAAGTTACAATATAGAAAACCGAATCATCTTTAAAACTGCTTTTGCGCCAAAAGTCCTTAACCTCCAATGGCTCACGCATCTTCAAGATTTCCTTTGCTCTTTTGGTTTTGACAATATTTAACCAATCCTGTAACAAAATCAAACAATTCCAACCGTATTTTAGAATCTATTCATCATGACTTCAATAATATCACTAGAATACATATTAACCATTTTCTATTCTATTTATCCCTAATTAACAGAAAAGTCACTCAAGATTGTATCACAAACTGTGGGAATAAGGAGGATATTTGTACCTTTTTCATAACCCAACATACCCCCCATCTTACCTTCTTGCATGTCCTCATGCAAGCTGAGATATTACATGTAAAGCAGTGATGTTGTAAGGAGGGAAAGTTGGTTCACCAGGTCTCCTGAACCCATTACTTCTTTTGAGCTCTTCAAAAGCAACATCCTCCCTTTTCTTGTTAATTTAATAATCCTTTTGGTAACTTTCTAGAGGAAACCAGAGGATAGGGGGATTATACCTGCACCCAATCTAAGTAGGTCCTTCCTCCAGGAGCAGTCTAGAATACCTTTCCACTCTGTAGGTAGCTGCAAAGATATTCCTGAACCTAAAGGGCTCCCTAATTTTGACTTCATTGGAGGACGCATCCTATCTCACCTTCAAAGCAACAAGAGCTTCTTCTTTGAGTTCTCTAAAGTATATGATGCTTGAATGAATAACTTGTCGATGGATTGGGGATAGAGAATCTTTGACCCCCCCCCCTTTCATAAAGGTTCTATGTTGCAAATAGGGTATAATTGGTGGTAGGGGATCTATAGTTGATTGCATTAGAGTAAACATAACAAATCTCCTTGATTTGCTCCAAAGCTTTTTCAAATCGGCTTTTCATTTTCTTAATCTTTTCTTGGGCTTTAGTGAGCTCAACATATGTTTCACTTTCTATTGCTGACATATCCTTCAGTTGTTTAACAACCTTTTGATGTTCAGCCCTAGTGATCATTTCTTCTTTGGATTGAGTTAAGGCTTGCTGGGCTTGTACAAGCTCTATTTCCAGTCTATCAATGATAGCATTATGTTCCTGAGATTGGAATGCTAGAAGTTCTGCCATAGTCATCAATTCATTCCTACTTTGAATCAAGATTTGTTGGGAGTGTATCAATTCTTCCTCCAATCTCCTAATGGTGGGGTCTTGCTCCAGGGATTGAGGTATTTCCTCTAAGACTAGGGTATATGTCTGTACCTCAACATCAACAGTTTCTGAGGAATTACCTCCTCATTCTGAGGGTATCTGTCTGTACCTCAACATCAACAATTTCTGAAGGAATTACCTCCTCTATTGTTATCTCTTCAGGGTCTGTCTGTGTTCCCATAGAGTTTGTAGTGACTGTTCTTTTAGGAAGAGGGTTTCTTCCCTGCACTCTCGACCTTTTGTTTTTCTTTCTTTAGTGGGCCTTATCTGCTTGTTCTAGCTGCTTCCTCAATTCTTTAATAATTTCTCTAAGTTTGCCAACCTTCAGTTTTAATGCTTCCACTTTTTTAACCTTTTTGTTTAACAACTTGTTCTCCTTTTTCAGCTTTCTAATTCTTTTATGGATTTTTCCTGCTTTCTGTTTGTGAGGAGTCTCAAGGTCTTCCTCATTATGAACAACAGGTCGCTGTTCTTCTATTCCTTTCAAGTGATCTTTCTATTAAAGAGGGATTCTTGCCTCAGGATGTGGTTCTTCATGTGCCATGTCCTCAGGAAATGACATTTCGTTATCAGGGAAAGTTTCAGCAGAATTTGAAGAAGAGGCTCGTTCTTGGTATTCTTTTGATTTATCTCTGTCAATTGAGGCTCCTAGGCTCCCTAAAACCTGAGCTATTTATTCCTCATAGCTTTTCAAAAATTGTTCTATCATATGCTCTGATGCTAGCTGGGTGTCTTCTTGACTGTTTCCTTGTGAAGTTTGTTCTATATGCTCAATACCCTGGGCATTTTCCTGTAAGGGATGCTCTGTTGTGTTCTGAATTTCTTTAGGGTTTCTTGTCTTCCTGCTTCTCCTCATTCTCTCAATGGGGGTTTTAGGATCATCCATTTCTATTTTTCTCTTTATGGTTAGTGGCCCTACTTGTGGGGTTTGAACCTTTGTCTGTGAGGTCTGAGCCTCTGTCCGTGAGGTTTGAAACTCTGTCATTTGGACACGGTCTGCCTCGAATTCGGGTTGAGGAGGTGGAACTTCTGTTTGGGTAGTGGTCTCCCCTTTCTGTATCTCTTCAATTTCCTATGATGTATTTTCATGGTATAATTCAGGTTGTTCCAGTTGTAGAGGTCTATTGGTCCCAGTAAGATCCCCCCATGTTAATTGTGTTTGACTCAGGGCCTTACTTACTATCAATTTAACTAATCCATGGTGGTTGATAATAGTAACATGATCCTTGGACTTCTGTGTTCTGACGATAACCTCATGTAACATGACATTTAGAAAAAAAGGTAGATTGATTACTAACCTTTGTTTGAGTGCCTCTAGCAGTTTGAGGTGGTGTGGTCGGATTACATCATATCGCCCATCATAGGTGATGTACCTTTGAATTACTCCTGCTAGTTCTTTCCATGGTTCACTGAGGGTGCTGGGGTTAAGCCCCTTTTCTTTTTTATCCAATTCCTCGCCAGGGTCTACAAAGGATTCTACAACTTCTTTGAGCACTGTATATCTTCCCGCCCACTGAATGCCTAAGTTAGGGAGACTTGTAACCTTTGCTACGATTTCCGAAGTAACTAGAATTTTTATATCTCGAACCATGGAGGTTTCTCCCTGCAAATTCTGAAATAATTCAAGCGTGATGTTCGTATCATAGCCTTGTAACCGGTTAAAATACTTCGTCCACCCTAAGCGCTGTAGAATTTCTCTGGCCTGCTCTGTTATCTGTAGTAAAGTTGGTTCCCTACGCACACTTCGACCACCCATCATTTTGTGAGAAAATGAGAATGATTATTGTTCCTGGTTGCAGACTTGGCTAGACCAACTTTGGGGAAAATATTACCAAAAATAGAAAATATCAGAGACGATGAGTGTGTAAAAATGTGGATTTTCCATTTATTACAATCATTACAATCTTATCAGAAAATGTGCTGAACGTCCACTCCCCTCATTATTGTAGAGGTAAACCTCAACCGTCAGCGTAGGTGAAAGTAATGAGTGTAGGTATTTCCGGTGAGAGGTAATAATTGCACTGCCGCTGCGATGGGGACCAATCATATACAATTTTTTTTCAAAAAGCATATTAACGATAATCATTTAAACAATAGTCTTCTTTCATAGAAATTTGAATTAATTATACCTATACTCAGAAATGTTTTAAGGATAAATAAGACAAATAAATTAAACCCGTTCATTTAAAAATATTCCACATATCATAATGTTGTTACTTTTCCCGAGTTTATTAAATATAGCCGAAATGATAGCCCCATTATTGAGTAAAGTAAATCTAGAGACACACAGAAACTTGGTGTTTTATTTTAGATAAACTTCCATACCACAGGCAAAGACATTGCTGCCAGCAGACATCCATAGCCTCGACAGGGTTGCCTTTTAACCCATAGATGAGACCATATCCTTAATAAATATTTGAGTTATCATCTCCTGAGAAGACCACTATCCTGGTTTGGTAGCTAGATGATGATAATGCCACTCACTAGATTGTAACTTAAGTGAACATCCCGGCTCGTGATGAGACCTCTTGTCCTTTGACACAAAATGTCAAAAGGCCATTGCCCTGTTGTGATAGCCATAGTGGGAATGCCACTTAGGTTATTATCCTATGATCGAGGTAGGTTGGCTTGTGATGAGACCCCCTATTCTTTGTGGGACAAGTTTATTAGTTGTATTTATTTAATTTTTTTTTTAGAAGGGCTCTATTAAGGGAGGCTCATCGACTCCTTAAGAGTAAGGGATGGCGTAAAGAAGTGTAAGGATGTCAAGTAAAAGTGTGATTAAGATTCCTTATTATAATATGAGAAAAATTATCATTCAAGTATATTTGTATGTATATAGGGAAAGGAAATGAATTATGGTGGTTACAGGTTATGAACAAGATTTAAAATATTTCAAAGAGATTAATCCAAAAACAATTTGATAAGGTATGAGAGATAGTCCACAAAATAGTGACAGATCGTTACCATGATAAATATAAGTAATGCTAGTGAAAATTATTTGATGAAAGGCGTACCCCAAAGGAATGGATAGCGTTTGAACAACAATGACATAAAGGAATGGCAATAAGGAAGAACGTAGAAGGAGCAGTAGCTGTTCCTTTTAAAGGAACAACAAGTTGTGCGAAGGGAACAATAGTTGTTCCTTTCAAATGAACAACAATCGATACTCAAAGGAACAACAGTCGTGGGAAGGAACATCAATCACAAGAAGGAACAACAGTTGCGAGAAGGAACAACAGTTGTTCCTTTCAATTGAACAACAATCACGCGAAGGAACAACAATTGTTCCTTTCAAATGAATGACATTTGTTAATTTTTAACCATCTCAATGGATAATTTTGGAAACTTCCCCATGGAAATATTTGTTCTTTTGTTGAATCTAAGGTTGATTAGTCATCAAATAAATTCATTAAATTATTATGGGTCAGTTTATTTCAAAATCGAGTATGGGATGGTCTGTTGATGTCATGAGTTCATTATGGTTGCCCTATTACTGCTGCGGAGCACGACATATTCATTTTTCTATGAAACACTGGGTCCGCGTGCTAGGATAAAGCAAGAGTGTGGAACAAAAAAGAGTGTTAATTGTGTTGATTACAGTTATCCTCCCTATTTCTCAAAAAAAAAAAATGAAAAGAAAAAGAAAAACTAATACTTAATGAAAACTATATACAATATGTATAGTGTTAACAAAATTCATCATTTATGGAGTTGGGGTGGCTGGGTTACCTTCCCAACCAACCAAAATTTGAACGATAGGATCCTTACTTACTTCCCGGTAGAAAGATTCTTTTGAAGGTGAATGATGGTAAAGTCGTAGCCGGTGCCCATTAACCATAAATGGAGATCCAGACCCATCGATGGTGCTTAAAGTGACCGTGCCATTATCATGGACTTCCTCAATTTCATATGGTCCCAGCCACCGTGTCTGTAATTTTCCCGGAAAATTGTGAAATCTGGAGTCATAGAGAAGCTCCCAATCACCCTTATTGAATGATTTCTTCTTGATATGCTTGGCGTGTCAGGTCGCTCTCTGTTGCTGAATAACAACTGTGCACTCCACAACAGATAGGCGTGATTCATCCAATTTGTTGAGTTGCTGAAGGCGCTGTTTATGTGTCACTGTTAGATCCAGTCCAATTTCCTGGGCCATCCTTAGGGTCTTAATCTCAAACTCGATTGGGAAGATGGGTTCTTTACCATAGACTAGGTGATAAGGAGAGTAGCCAGTCGTGTTACACCATGTTGTACGATAAACCCATAAGGCATTTGGAAGCTCAGTAGCCCAATTTTCTCTATTTGTTGAGACAGTCTTTGTCAAGATTGCCTCCAAGACCTTATTTGTGCTTTCTACTTGCCCGTTTGCTTGTGGGTGATATGGAGAAGTAACTCTGTGCTTAATATGATAATTTTCCAGGGTGGTGGTGATTCTATGAGCTATAAATTGTGACCCCCATCAGTGATTACTTCCCTGGGTAGTCCATGGCATACAAATTATTTGAAAACAAATTTGATGACTGCCTCTTCTGTTGCATTTGGTAGGGATTCTGCCTCTACCCATTTAGTCATGTAGTCCGTAGCGACTATAATATAGGCCTTCTTATTTGAATTTGGATTGAAGGGGCCAATGAAATCTAGTGCCCATCTTTCAAATGGTTATGTGACTATTTGTTATTTCAAGGGAATTTCATCAACCTGACCTAGTTTTCCCATCCATTGATAGCTGTCGCAGGTCTGGACGTATTTATTTACATCTCTGAATATTGAGGGCCAATAGTAACCCATCTGTAAAATTTTGTGTCTAGTCCTACGGTCTGCAAAATGCCCACCATAGGGTTCGTCATGTCCTGCCTTTAGTATGTTGTAGATTTCGTCATCTTGTACGCATTTGCGGATCTGGAGACTAGCTCCTGTGTGGAAGAGATATCCGTTGATCCAAGCAAATCGTGCGCTACGCTGGACGATCAATTTTCTTTCCCTTGATGATATATGTGTCGATAATCTTCCCACTGCGAGATAATTTTCCACATCAACATACCAAGGTGGCTTTGTGGTAACGACAAACATATGCTCATCTGGAAATTGATCTTCAACTGTTAAGGAGTCATCTGTTTTAGGTATGCGGGATAGGAAGTCTACGGCAAGATTTTCTCTCCCGGGTTGATCTTTGATGATGATGTCAAATTCCTGCAAGAGTAATAACCACCGAGTGACCTATCCATTAGTGATTGGTTTATTAGCTAGATACCTAATAACAGAATGATCAGTATACAGAATAACGGGATAACCTGTTATATAATGACGAAATTTATTGATGGCGTGTATAATAGCTAAACATTATTTTTCTGTTACTGTATAATTAAGTTCAACTGGAGTAAGATTCTTGCTAATGAAATAAATAGTGTAAGGTTTCTTGTATTATTCCTGTCCAAGGACGACACCTATGGAAATATCTGATGCATTGGTGGAGATGTGAAATGGTATTTTCCAATTTGGTCCCCTCAACATCGGTGTTGTTGATATCAGCTTCTTGAGTCTTGCAAATGCCACATCACACTTGTCAAACCACTGAAACTCCACATTACCAGTCAAAGCATGTAAAGGTGCAGTTGTTCTTGCAAAATTTTCCATAAATCTACGATAGTATCCAAAAGCGCCAAGGAAACTACGTACCTCTGTTTGTGTGTGTGGTGTAGGTAGATTAAGGATTACCTCTATTTTTTCTCAATCTACTCTAATTCCATCTGCAGAAATATACTTCCCTAGTACCACACCTTCTATCATCATCATGTGACATTTTTCATGGCTTAAACATAACCTGGTAGCAATTCATCGTTCCCGTAGCTTGTCCAGATTATTCAGTGCTTGGTTGAAGTCGTCACCATAAGGAGTGAATTCCTCCATGTAGACTTCAATCCCTTCGCTGATTAGGTCGTTGAATATGCTCGGGATGGCCCTTTAGAATGTGGTGGGAGCGTTACATAGTCCAAAGGGAAATATTCTGTATGCAAAGGTACCCCAGGGGTAGGTGAATGTAGTTTTATCTTGATCTTCTGGGGCGATCTAGATCTGATTGTAGCCACTAAAACCGTCTAGGAAAGAAATTAATTTCTTTCCTGCTAGAGTATCCAGGACCCGATCGATGAAAGGTAAGGGGAATTGATCCTTTTGAGTGGCTTTGTTAAGTTCCCTGTAGTCAACACATATTTTCCATTTCCCATTTTTATTTGGGACAATCACTAATGGGGAAACCCACCGACTATCTGAGATAGGGTATAAAAAATCTACATCCAAAAACTTTTCTGATTCTTCCTTAACAATATCCATGAGATGGGGATTCAGTCTTCTCTACGACTGTTAGATAGGTCGAGCGTCTTTCTCAATATAAATGTGGTGTGTGCAGAGTTGCGTATCAATACCTTTCATATCAGAATACTCCCATGCAAAAGGTTGCTGGTATTTGGAGAGAACTTGAATTAGCTTTTGTTGTTGTTGTTCATATAAATTGGCATTGATGTTCAAAGATCTCCCTGGTGCAATCTCAATGGATTTGCTGTTATGAACAGTTGTAGTTGGAATTTGTTGTTCCATTAAATCTTCCAGTGGGTCTCCTTGTGCTTCATAGTCTAGAAAAACTTGGAGCATCTGGCAGGTTGGGTTACCCACGGTGGCTGGGTTATTAATAAACCCACTAATTACATCATCCTCTAGCTGGTTTTTAAGTCCGAGGGCTTCTTCCAGCATGAGAGGGGCTCGTAAATCCTTTTCTGGATATCGTGGTGGTGGCAGTTGTGGATATACGAAAGTTGGGCTTGGCTTGGCAGGAGGATATAAGATGAGATTCTTTGTGATACCTCCTCTAGAAATTGTCATATTACCTGTTCGACATCCTATGTATGCATTTGCTGTTGCGAGCCATGGTCTGCCCAATATCAATGGATGCCCTTCAAGTCCACTTCTTGGGTTGATGATGAGGAAATCCGCCGGATACTCCCAAGATTCGATGAAGATGGCTATATTATGTAATGTGCCAACTAGTCGAACCACCGATCGATCTTCCAATTGTAACATAATTGCAGTGGGTTCGAAGGAATCAAAACCTAGGGTATTGCAGGTTTCCATAGTCAGGATGTTGATGGCCGCTCCCAAATCAACTAGTGTATTTGGAAAAGAACAACCCTGGATCTGAACTGTTACTATGGGATTCCCTAGATTTGCATATTTGATTGGTTCTTGTCTACCAAGAATTAGATCAGACAAGGCTCCCACTACGCGCAATATCGATGATGAATTTTTGATCTTCCTAACATGCTTCCTTCCACATATTTCCTTGATTGTTTTCGCGTAAATTGGCATATCTTGTAGTGCCTGCAGGAGTGGAATCTTGACATATAAATTCTTGAGTTCCCCTACAATGTCCAAGTTGGGATATTCGATAGGTTTTGCTATCATCAATATTTCAGGGAACAGAGGGGAAGGAGTTGCATCCTTATCAGGATCCTGTGATTCGATTGTGTTTCCCCCTGCTCGATTTCTTCTGTTATTACCACAGTCGAGGGTGTTATTGTTGGTGTTTTTCATTCTCCTGCTCTTGAGAAACGTTATTTTCTTCAGGAGAGATTATATGCCCCGATCTCAACCGGAGTTTGTTGCACCCTATTGAGTTGGTTTCCCCTTCCCCGTTCTCCATAATCTGGACGAGCTGAGCCGATCTATTATTAGGGTTTGGGTGAGGTTGGGCTGGTAATTGGGGGCACAATTGTGATTTAGGGTTTTGGGGTAGTTGGAGTGGAGCTTGCAACGTGGGTTGGGTTTGAGGGTCCATCCCCATGGGTTGATTTTTTATCCCCATGGGGCGCTCCCAATTTTGGTTCCAATTTGGGTTTTGGGCAGTCGTATTGGGCCACTGTGAAGGGTAGGGGTTATTTGAATTTTTCCAGGGTGAGGTGGGATATTGTGAGTTAGGGCAGGTAGATTTTGCAGTTGGTTGATTCTGCCATACAGGATTTGCAGCGGACTGGTTTGGACAAGTGGGATTTGTAGGTGGGTATTGGTGGGGCTACCAGTTCTGATTAGTAAACTGTTGGCCCTACCATGCATTACCATAATTTTGCTGCTGATTATACTATCCGAGAAAGAGAGAGGAAGGGTTTTGTAGTGTATTTGGAGGTCGTTTCTGCCATTGACGACGTTGAGCCATTAGATATAATGGCTCTTTTTCTTCTTCCGCTTCTCTAAAGACAACTTTCAGTCTAGGGAGCGATTGGCATTGTTCCGTGTCGTGATCCTTGGCGCAGATAGTGCAAACCCAAACCACATCCAAAGGGAAATCCATTGGACCATGTTTTCTTCTGCATCTGTGGCAAAATATGGCCAAAGTCTGTTCTTCTTCTGCTTTTTTCTGTTTGGCCTGTAATACATCCAATTGTGTAGTCAGAGTGCTCAGAATATCTGTTTTGAAATTTTATAAGAGATTACCAACATTAGCTTGCATAACACCCCCTCTTGTAGTATTGGTACTTCTAGTGAGGGAAGTCCGCATTCCTGATCTGGTTCGTGTGCTTCCTCATGAGCACCTGATACATAATTGAATGATGTTATCATAAGTTTCTTGTTAAATGTCACCCTTTCCCATTAGATTCAATGTTTCTACCCATTCATATTTCATACCCTTAATTAGAGTTGCCTTAAGTACTTCACCTGGTAATGTACCATAGGGTGATCTATTTATTATACTGAAATCTCTCAACATATTCTCCTAATGATTCATTTTCTTTTGTAGTAATTTGAAAGATTTCATCTTTTAGGTCTTTGGTTCTACAATAATCCTGATATTTTGTCAAGAAGGCCTGTTTCATCTCATCCCATGAGTTTATAGTTCCGCCCCCTAATCCCATAAACTAGCGTAGAACTTCTCCTTTCAAAGTGGAGGGGAACAATTTTAATTTTTGGGGTTCAGAGGTGTAATCATACCCTCTACATAGGACATCAAATTCAAATAAGAATGCGTCTGGGTCTTCTGAGATCAATCCATGGAAGGTTGGCAGGTTCTGTAGGGGAATTTCCTTCATGGGGGCATTGACAATTGGATCAACTATCGGATATTCCAATGTGGAATTCTGGGGACGTTGTTGATTTGGTTGTGCCATTTGATCGAAAATGTGCCAGAAATATTCAGGGATTTCTTGATCCGGGTATTTTATTCGAGGTGTTTGATTATCTGACCCTCTAGGGGATTTGATTGCACTCCCTCTATATAGGATTTCAGGTATGCCTTCTTCTTTCTTAGGAGATTCAGGATCAGGGGGTGGTGATGGATCTGCCTTGGCAACCCCGCTAGTTTCTCCTTCTCCTTCCTCGAGATTACGATATTTTCCCTTCTTCTAAAGGGGTGAGAGGTGGAAGATCTGTGCTCTGAAAGCTTTGCTCAGTCCCTTCAATTTTGCTATGAATCTCAGCGTGGGTTGCAGTTGGTCAGACTGCTACCTGAGGGATTCGAGTAGATCCTTTCCTAGGTCCAATCAAAGCTTGAGATTTGACTTTTAAAATGATGTCGTCTATGAAAGTGCTTCTCCTAGGGAGCACCGGGCCCTGGGATTTGGTAATTTTTGGTGGGGGTTTTGTTTTTTCAAGATCTTTCTTCTTAGTCATACACACTTCACGCAAAAAGAAATTCAAGAAATAAAACACCTATGCAACCTCTTAATGTGTTAGCTGGAGGTAGGCGTTGGCATGAGCATCTTACTTATTGCTTGCATAGGTTCTTACCTTCCGTCTTCAATACCTCGTCCTCCAGAGGTACAATCTATGCTACCTTTGACATTCTCCCCGGTAACGGTGCCAAAATGTTGGGCTCTAAAGATGTCCTAAAAAAAACCTTAGTTTAACATTAATTTATCAACCCGAGGATTCGTCTTTTATCTCAAGAACATCAACAAAGTCTATGTAGATAGCTTGTAGAGGCTAAAATCGCGTAGCTAAAGCAAACCTGAGTTTATCCACTAACAAGTTCCTCAAATGTTCATTTAAATATTCTAAGATTAAGATCTTACTTAACATAATTGAAATCTAATTGCTAACATGCTGTGAATGAAAAGGAACTAGGTAGCTTGCTAAATTCATTTAATTGAAAAACAATGATTGAATCCAAGTAAAGACTTGCAAAATTAACTATTAACTAGGAATCGAATTGCTGGAAAGGAAATAGTGAATTATTATAATGGAAAGAAACTGCAATTGTAATCTAATTGTAAGGAACATCAAACATAACTGAATGGAAAGGAACAACAATTGTAACTTTCACTGAAAGGAACGCCAATTGTAACCTATTCGAAAGGAACAACAAATGTGAATCTTTAGTAAAAGGAACAACGTGTATGAAAACGTGAGGAACTTTCAAGCAGAAAACTACAGTAATGGAAATTGGAATCAACAATCATCAACACTCAAGAGAGATATCTATCTTCTGTATGCAAATCGTATGAAATCATTAACACGCTTATGCATTCATCTAAACTATTGTGAAAGGGAATTGAATTGTAAAACATAAATCAAACTGATACAATTATAGCTGAAACAATAGCTCCTTTAGACTGGGCCCTTGGTCCTTAGAAGCACTGCTACTAGAAACTTAGTATATAGAAATGGTGAAAATGATCAAATATTTTATTAACTTCATAGCTGGTACATCACAAAAAAATGACTTGTGCAGAGTAACTTTCAGTTTGAATACTTGAATGCAATTCTTAGATTATCTTTTTGGATCTATTATCCTCTATATATAAAATAATCTAAGTAAATTAAGCCATCTCGAGGATCGAAAGATCCTCAGGATTTCTTTACTATTATAAAGTTACAATATAGAAAACCGAATCATCTTTAAAACTGCTTTTGCACCAAAAGTCCTTAACCTCCAATGGCTCACGCATCTTCAAGATTTCCTTTGCTATTTTGGTTTTGAAAATATTTAACCAATCCTGTAACAAAATCAAACAATTCCAACCATATTTTAGAATCTATTCATCACGACTTCAATAATATCACTAGAAGACATATTAATCATTTTCTATTCTATTTATCCCTAATTAACAAAAAAGTCACTCAAGATTGTATCACAAATTGTGGGAATAACGAGGATATTTGTACCTTTTTCATAACCCAACAATGACTAATAATGTTCAAGCTTATGGATCTACCTTTGATCAAAGGCACTAGCTCTGATACCAATTGTTGGAAATATAACTGAGAGGGGGGGGGGTGAATTAGTTATGTATATAAGCTTGAAAATTTTCCTCTTTTTTTTTTTATTCTTTCTAGATTATTATTTAATGTGTTGTTGATAACTTAACATGTCTAGATATATAATGATCAATCACAAAGAATACAAAGAGATACTGATTTTCCTGAGGAAACCCATAAAGGGTGAAAACCTCTTCTTCTTAGGATGTCAATCACGCTCCAACTTTCATGTACATCACATTCTTTGAGCTAACTCAAATATGAGGCTACAACATCTTATAGAAAGATACAACTTGTAGAGAGCACCAACTCTCAGATTTCTCTAGCACCAACTAGATGGGAGCACCAACTCCCAGGTTTCTCTAGCACCCACTAGATAGAAGCACCAACTCCCAGAATATCTTTAGCACCAACTAGAATTTAGAGGATTGCAATCCTCCCTAGCACAACCCTACCACCCTGAATGAATCTTATAAAACTTTACTTAATTCCTCTATCTCTGATATGGTCTATTACAACTCCATGTCTCCTCTGCCTTCCTCAGCTTCTATACTCTGTTCTGCTTCTTCATCGTTCAACTTCTATGCTCTGCTCTTTTTCTTCCTACGCTCAACCCCACTTCTTGTTCAACTTCTCTTCTTCCTTTTATGCTATGTGTTGCCTCTGGATCCTCTTCACTGTGCCACGGATCTCCCCTTCATATTATGCACTGCCTCTCATCCTACCTACATGCATCACTCTTCAAGAGACACTGCCTTAGATCAACTGACATGTCTCCTTGACGATCAACGGTCGATATTTGTCTTCGGCGATTTTCACGTTCTCCCTATCCATAAACTTCTGAAGTTGTGGATCTCGCGCCACTTATCCTCCTCGACGATGGAAGACCCCAAACCACTTTAGGACTTCGAAACTTTGGGCAAGTGCTAGTGGTAAAGCTCATGAAGTAAAACTCCTGGAGTGACGTCACTTACTTACATCACTTGATGATGTGTCATGTGGCTGCCACATGTCACTCGGATTTGTGATTTGCACGTACCTAAAATGTCGAATCAACTTGACACTTGTCATTGTTTGATTACGCCATGTGTCCTTGCTAACGGAGTCTTGATGACGTGGATCCTCATTCACTTCAGGACTTCGGCCTTCGAGACTTCAAGTATTTTGACTTTTCAAGTCGCCAATTCTTCCGAAGTGAGAATCCCCGAACAGTAACCTCCTCGCAACTTTTAGACCCGAACTAATTGTTGTTCATCGATCCTGTTCTTATATTGATGACTCGATATTTTTGCAATGTTTCTTTTCTAGCTTATCATGTCCTTCCACTTTAAAATGATCTGACAACTGACGTTTACTCTGGCTCTCTGACTCTTCGGACTTCAAGGATTTCAGATCTCAAACTGAAACTCTCAAAGTGATTTCTCCGGAGCGTAATATACTCACATATTTAGACCTGAAACGAATTTTGTTCGTTGAAAAAGATCTTAAATCAATGACTCTTTCTTATCATGTCCTTCCACTTAAATGAATCCGACGGCTGATGGAAATTCGGATGACCGAATTCTCAATCATTTTGCCCCGCTTATCCTATCCTTCCATTAATTCAATTTGAAGGTTGTTGGTCCTCTAGATCGGTGATCCAATGACCACTGTCTCTCTTCCTCCTGAGCTTCTGATCTCTCTGACTTAGAAGGTTTTCTAAGTGTTCATGGGTCTCAACCTTTGCTCCACCTGCGAGTCCGTCTCTTAGACCTTGTTTGCACTTCTAGAAACCACTATCTCTTCTGATATTTCTTGTCTTCCATGCTCTTGAGGTTTGGTTTGATTTTGTTCTTGCCATCAATGACAAGCACATTCTTCCTATAAACATGCCAACATGAGAATCACTCCAACTAAGCACGCGCCAGCTGATTAGCATGAGTGGTGCACATTCAAGGAAGGGAGAGGTGCCGCCCTCTCATTTTTCCATCGAAAATCCAAATCGTAATCAAGGAAATTAATGTTGATAGGTTGGAAGAGCCAATTTGTGCCTTCACACAAGATGTAGATGAGGTCTCCATTAAGTGGTTGATGGTAGGAGGGATCTGCTTCCGATTCGTATTAGATTTCCATCATTGTAATCTTCCCATTAGACAGGCGTTTTGAATGGTGATTAGAAACCACTAGCTTAGCTTGGAGGGAAGCTCATTGAGCCCCTCTTGTATAAAATCTTGTATTGGTGCCAGTAGAGAATAATAAATCATAGGAGGAGGAGAATTGAGAGTCAAGACTCAATCATAGTCTGGACTCATATATTATAATGGACATTCCACCGTTAATAGAAAGTAACAGATTTTCATGTTTGCCAATTTCTGTGTAATGGATGTTTAGTTGTGAATGTCATTCGTATGTTCATATGTTGTATATGTATGTTAGAAATTGTATGTAGGGATAGAGATATAATATTCTATCTGTGAGTGTGTTGGATTAAGTCTAGTTCTCAAGTCTAAGTGCAAGGAGTTCGCGACAGAGGTTGGAAACTCTGTGAGCCGACGCACAGAGTGCATGTCTGAACTCGTTTGGGTCAGAAGAGAAACTGCCAGGAGGGCACACCAGGATTATTCATAGACTCAGAGGGAAATTTCAAGGTGGTTGGGTACCTTGGAAATAAAGACTGTGTGGGAGGAAGCACATCACAAAGTTACTGAATACTCTGTAATACTCTTCTAGGAGGGCATAGAGCAAGTACGAGAGCATAAAAGAGAAACACATTCTGAAGTGTTGAAAGCGTTGAGAGAACCCCAGGGTTGTTGAACACTCTAAGGAAGGAAGGCTTTGTAAGAGCGCATCGACAAAGGAAAGGAGATGCCTTAATACTTCTGGGAAGGGCTAAGGGAGAAGCCGTCGAAAAGCTTAGCCGAGCGCAAGGAGTGCACCAAGGATGCAGTAAGTACATATTACAAGATCACGAGGAAGGGAGTTAAGTTGCCAGTAGGGCATGAGAAAGTCCACTAAAGGACATAGAGGAACTGAGAACCTTGCTGGTTTCAAGCTGAGAAAAATCTCAGAAGGACTAGCACAAAACTTTGCAAGGAGCGTAGAGGGAAGACCGAGAATAGTCTAAGCCTCGGGTAGAAATTGCGCTAAGTGTGCAAGAAGGTCGAAAAATTGCCAAAGTCCCGAAGGGAAACAAAATTGTCCATCCTTGGGAGGAGACAGGTGGTGAAAGATTAGGATATCCGAGAGTTGGGGCTCCGTGAAGTTTTCCAATAGTAGGCAGAGATCTTCGCGAAGTCGTGGAGAGCGGTTTGGATCTAGACCGTTGGATCTGGAAGGGATGCGTGGAAGAAATCCAAAAGATTCGAAGGAATAGTACTCCGGGAAATATCCAAGGAGGATATTGAGAGACTCCCGAAGGTCGGAGTCCGAAGAGATCACAGTTGTCGATCAGAACGAGGGACGTGGACTATTGATCCTCACATCATTTAAAGTTCGTTGATTTGGAGTTCGGGAACGTAGGAGTTCATTTTCGTGAGACAAGCCGAAGCTCGAAATTCGAAGCGCTTTGTGTGGTTGAGCCCTGGGAAACAACCCAAGGTCACGTGATATAAAGGGCCTGGTATGGAGAATCGAGTGTCGCCGCCAACTTTATTCAAAGGGCCAAGAAGATAGCCGCGAGGTTAAGAGGACCCACACTTTGAAGAAATGAAGGACCTGTGATAGAGTTTGTTGGGTTCCAACAGGGAGCCGAAGAGTCAATCTGACTCAGGTGTTCTAACTATCCTAGACCGAGAGGTCGCACAACCTTGAAGGGGGTGGGGTCTACGCCAAGACCCATCCGGATTTTGGCCTGACAACCATGATTGAAATGGTTGGGTGCGGTGATTGAAAATGCAGGATGTAATGTGTAATATGAAACTAATCTAAGTATTGAAATCAAACTATTCTAACCTATCCTAGATAGAAGAAAACTTATAAGGAAATAGATGGTCAAACCACAAATCCCTACTTGTACTTCCAAAACAATTAGTTGTCAGAGAAATGTACAAACTCATAAATAATGAATAGTACATGTGAATATATTAGTCTAAAACAACAAGTTATTCATAACCATCAATTACCAACTCTTAACAATAAAATGAAAAAATTAATCAAGATATAAAACCATAGAGTTCATAAGAGAATAGTCAACATACGAACAATATAACCTTATTGAAGTGAAGATGACAATACAAATGTTGGAATTATTTCTCAGCAAGCAAATCATACAACACCAAATTACTCCTCCTAAAAAGTGGCCTATCCTAGCTAGGAGAAAACAAATCAAGCAAATAGAAAGTAAATTATAAACTCCTACATTCACTTCCAATACAATCAGTTGTTAGAGGAAAGTAGAAACTCATAAATGATGAATGACATAGGTGAGAGATTAGTCTAAAATAACAAGTCATTCATAACCCTCTATTTATCAACTTAGAACAATAATGTGAGAAAAGCAATTAAGATGCAAAGCAATAAACTCACAGAATAATACTCCACACATGAAGAATATAGCCTTACAACTGTGAACATGACAATAAAAATAATGGAAACAATACCTAGCAAGCATATCCCACAACACCAACTACTTCTACTCCAAAATTTCCCTGAGGGATTCTTCTCATTAAAATTCTCAGAAATAGTTACCCAAAATTACAAAAGGCAAGATCCCTTTCAACTAGGTACTCTTGGACATATATATCTAAATGAGTTGCAACTATTTCCTGTTAGTTACAACAGTTTTTGGGGAGTTGCAACCGTTTCCTGGGGGTTGCAACTATTTATTAACTTCCAATTGGGAGTTACAACCTTTGGACTTACCAAGTTTTGTCTTGTGAGATATGTCACACCTCTTTTAACTTTCATGCAGTATGTTTTTTAAACCTTGAAAGCCTTGTGTATCACACTTAAAAAAAATATTTGGTGCGACATGCTTTGGAGTGCATCGATGAAACAAAACTTTGGTGCCATGCACTTTTGGGACCTTGGTTAATGCACCTTTATCTTATGTGTTCTTTTAAAACATGTGTTGTGTGCTCCCT
Organism: Picea engelmannii; assembly: GCA_009831015.1. Lineage (NCBI taxonomy): Eukaryota > Viridiplantae > Streptophyta > Pinopsida > Pinales > Pinaceae > Picea > Picea engelmannii. The sequence continues at coordinate 1,350,536 of ML783767.1, forward strand.
ATAATAAGTGGTCACATCCCTAGTCATGGGGCCCATTTCATTTTTTATTTGGGTTCACTTTGATGATGGGCCCTTTTTCCTTTCTTTCCTGGTTCACTTTGATGATGGGCCCTTCTTACTTTATAGCTTTTCTGGTTGCCATGTATGGGCCCTATACTTCACCCATGTAGACAACATCAGATATTAGTATTGTTAGTCTTTCAAAGTAACATCAGATATCACATGAAAATATTTTTTTAGTGCGATATACCCAAAGGAGGGAACCTGTTGGCTCATGTGATGTGTCATATGAACAAAAAATTTGGCACAATGTGATAAAGAGAAGTTGTTGCAGAAGGTAGAAGATTAGGGAAGTCTGACATGTCACATAAAACTATATTTTGGTGTAATACAACGCGAAGGAGGAAACCTTCACTCTACGTGGTGTGTCACATGAAAGTAAATTTTGAAGTGATGCAATATACCACACAAGTGTAAACTTTTGGCCCATGCAATACATCTCGTCTGACACATATTTTCCTTACAATACACCAAGAGAAATAAAAACTTAGATTCATGTGATACATCACAATGAAGGAAACATTCCAAGGATGCAATGAAGAAAAGTTTTCATTTGAAAAGAAGAAAAGTGTTTTCCCTTTGTCACAATGAAGGAAAGTTTTCAACGATGTGATATGTTGTGACCAAGGAAAATTTAAAGTGATTTGATGTGTCACACTACAAGAAACTTTGGAGTGATCCGATATGTTGTGACCAAAAAAAAATTTAGGTGTGAAATATATTGTGTCACAGATAAAGGAAGTTTGAGTGCAATATGATGCAATCAAGCGATTTTCTGTGAGATGCGGAAAATAAGTTTTGCACAAGTTTTGGAATAATTTCTAAGGGGTAAAACAACTTGTTTAAAGGCCAAAGAAAAGATCAAAGAACACTTTGAGAATCATAGTGAGTTTTAGATGGAAAGAACCAGGACAAGCTCAACAAGAAAACATTTCAAAGTAAAGGAATACAATGTACAGTAAAGTCCATGAAGGTCCATAATCATCCAAAATAGAAGGGGACCCATATTATTTTTTTCCTCCATGAGATGTTGATGTTGAAAATAGCATGGGTGGTTGTTGCTAGCTTAACAATTGGTGACACATTGAGTGAACCCATGAATCTCTATGCAAAACCTTAAAATGATTACTAATTCTATTAAAATATTTTACCTTTATGAAACCCCTAAAATTTAGTCGAGAGGGTCCCATTGTACCTTATCTTTCATGTCATCTAGATGAGTGTTTATTTCTAGTTTTTGCAGATTGCTAGTTACAACTGCAAGGTAGGAGTGTGAAGTTCATTCCATGACTTAATCCTCCCTTATAGACCAATCTAGTATCACAAGGTAATTATGCACATCAAATGTTGAAAATTCAAGCTAACTATTCATATTCACTAGTGTTGTTGTGTTTCCAGCGAACATCCATAACTCCGATGGAGTAACGCCAACATAACAGGTCCTACTCCACTACCAACGAGTGTCCATGGAAGATACCAAATAGGAATTTTCAGAGCAATAACACAAATATTATCCAAATATATAGCAAAAAGAAGCATAATAGTGAACACAATAACAATATGAGCCAAAATATGGTACATTTATTAATCTGGAAGCACTATTCACTTGCCTCTTCAAGGAGGAAACCTCCAATAGAGAAGATCTCGGATTAGAAATGATTCCACCAGACATATTTTACAATGCTTCTAACTCTATTTATACTACTTCTATATTCTTGAGAATATTCTAGAGAAAGAACTTTCTAGTAGGCAGAACCTTCTAGGAAGCCTTCCTACAATAGTTGTGTTCACACTACTACATAGGCCTTATTTACTAATGATGGCCTTTATTACATACTAATACATAATGTTCTATCTACTTAAGGGGTTAGGGAGGTTATGACCCTAAAATTCCCTCCCCCTTAAAGAATAATCTTTTCATAAAGGCTTGAGCTGTGGGAATTGCTGCAAAATGGCAGTTGGCTCCCATGTGGCATCCTTGGGATGTGTATCCTTCCACTGTATTAAAAATTCATGAATTGTGCACTAGTAGAGACGATGCTGGCGTTGGTCTAGGATGTCTTATGGGTGTAACCAAATGGAACCTTCTTGATCTAATTCAGGCCAACTAGTTTGAACATGGCACTTGGATCCAATCACTTTCTTTAAGCAAGAGACATGAAAAAATGGATGGAGCTTAGAGTGCTTGGAAGTGCTAATTTATAATCCATGGGTTCAATGTGCTTGATGATTGTATAGGGGCCATAAAACTTTGGAGAAAGCTTCCGGTATTGCTTTTTTTAGGGAAGTTTTATTATATGATTGTAGACAAAGAAACACTTGATCTCGTTCAACAAAATGATGTTTAGAGTGATGCTAATCATCTTGTTTCTTCATTCAATTTTGAGCCATGGCCAAATTTTTTTTGAGAGTTCATAGAATATCAGATCGAACTATAAGGGTTTTTTCAACCTCTTGGACCTTGGAGGCACTTAGTAGGTAGGATAAAACTGAGGGGGGATTTTGACAATATATTGCCTTAAAGGAATTCATGCAAGTGGCACTGTGGTACGTTGTATTATACCACCATTCAACAAGGGGTAACCATTAAATCCATTGAGATTGTCATTTCGACGTGAAGCACCTCAAATAGGATTCCAAGAACTTTTGACATGTTTCGTTTGACCATCAGTCTGGGGATGATAGGTAGTGTTGAGATGCAATTAGGTGCCCTCAAGCTTAAATAATTCTTGCCAAAATTTACTTGTGACAGTCAAATCACAGACTGAGACAATAGAGTGTGGCATACCATGTAGTTTGAACATATTGTCCATGAAAACTTGAGCCACTATGGAAGCTTTAAATGGGTGTTGGAGGGCACATAAATGAGCGTATTTTGAAATTCTATCAACCATAACCGTGATGATTGATTTATTTCCAGATTTGGCTAATCTGATGATGAACTCCATAGATATATTTGTTCATACAACATGTGGAATAGGGAGAGGTTGTAGTGTTCCTAGAGTTTTCACTATTTCTCCCTTGTTGTGTTGGAAAATATCATATTCAACCACAAAATTGCATATATCTTGCTTCATGCCTTCCCCAAAAAAATAATAATTGATCCGTTCATAGGTTTTATGAAAGAAAAAATGCCCTATTGTTGGTGAGTTATGGAGTTCATAGAACACAATGGATTTAAAGTTGGACCGTTTTCTCAAATACACGCAACCTTTATAGCGGAGATCCTAATTTTTCCACGAGTAGCTCAAAGATGCATTAGAATCTTGTTGTAGTTGTTGGATCAGGATAGAAGTTTTGGAATCTTGGAAGAATTCATGGTGAACTACATTCAACCAATTAGCTACAATGAAGGAGAGTGATAGAGGGACCCTTTCGCTTCATATTTCTTGGAAATTTCATCAACTACCACATTCTCTTTTCCCTTCTTATAAATGATCTCATAATCATAACCAGACATTTTGGTAACCCATTTATGTTGCTCGGGGAATAAAATATGTTCTAAAAAATATTTGAGGCTACGATGATAAGTTTAATTTGAAAGAATTGCCCAAGCGTAAGGAGAATATATATTCACCACATGCAAAATGACCAACATTTATTTTCATACGTTCATTTTCCCAAGTGTCACTCATAAATTTGTTTACTAGTGAAGGCTAAGGGTCCGCCTTGCATGAGAAATACACCAACACCTTTCCCTGAGGTGTCACACTCCAAAACAAAAGTCTTCATGAATTTGGGAAGAGCGAGTACTAGAGTGGTACACATAACATATTTTAAAGCTTGGATGGCTTGATTAGCGATTGCATTCCAACTAAAAGAATTTTTATTAAGGAGGGTCATGAGTGAGGCTGCAATTTTTCCATAGTTTTGGATGATATTTCGATAGCAGTGGGTTAAACCTAGCGAGCCGTGCAAAATTTTAAGAGTCTTAGGGTAGGGCCAATCCTTCATAGCTTTTATTTTCTTGGGATCCACTAGAACAACATCCTTACTAAAAGTATGGCCCAAGTATTGCACTTTTGAGGCCCCAAAGGCACATTTGGACCTTTTGAGAAATACTTGATGTCGATAAAGTAGTTGTAAGTTCTGATCCACATGGGAAAGAAGGGATTGCCAAGTTTTACTATAAATGAGGATGTCATCAAACAAAACAAGGACAAACTGATGAAGAAAGGGTCGAAAGATGTGATTCATGAGACTTTTGAAAGTTGATGGTGCATTACATGGGCCAAAGGGCATGACCAAGAACTCATAATGGATTTCATGAGTACTAAAGGAAGTCTTGGGACTATCAACCTCCTTGATAAGAATTTTGTGATGGATGGACTGAAGGTCAAGTTTTGTAGAAATTGAGCACCAGTCAGGTCGTCCAAATGGTCATTAATGACAGGAATGGGAAATTTATCTTTGATGGTAATTTTGTTGATAGCATGAAAATCAGGGCACAGGCACCGAGTGCCTTTTTTTTTAGTACCATGGCCTCGAGAGATGAATAAGGGTTGGTACTAGGGTGGATGACACATGTGGCTAACAATTCTTGAACATTTTTTTCAATCTCATTTTTCTTAGTGAATGGATGGAAACAAGGATGAACAATAGTTCGGCGACTACCATGTATAAGTGTAATGGATTGATCATGGGGACCATAGAAAGGTGGGAGGATTTGGGGGTTTTCAAAAATTGAGTGGTGTTTAGATAAGATAAGTTGCATGTCAATATGAATGGTTGGGGAAGGAGTCTCAAAGGCTTGAATGGCATGGAACTAGGCAATAATGCTAAAATGACCCTTTTTGAGGAGTTTTTCCATACAGTGGGAATTGATGATCTTGGGCAAACCTACCATGATGCCATGGAAATTGTATAGATGCCCATCCTGTTAGAAGATCATTTATAAGTCCTTGAAATACATGGTGATGTGACCTAGAGTGTGTAACCATTCAACACCCATAACAATGTCACAACCCCCCATTTCAATGGAAAACATGTGGGATTTCAAAGAATAATCACCAATTTCAAGGTGCACATTTTCACAATGACCCCCACATTTCATGTAACCTCCATTAGCAATCATGATTTGAAAATTGTTGACTGCATGTATATATCAATGGGTCTCTTGAGCAATTCTTCGATGAATAAAGTTATGGGTTCTCCCACTATCAATGAGGATACTGACTTTACGATGCTCTCTCTATATAACTAATTTAAGAGTTTGGGGAGCTAAAATACCAGTCATGGGATGCAGAGAGATGAGGAGTTCCACATTAGTTTGATCAAAGGGATGATTGTTATCATCTAGATGTGGTAGTGACTCAGGAGGGCAAGCATCACCTTCATCTTCATAAATGTCCTAAAAAATGGGCATAAAACTAATTTTCTCCTTACATTTGTGCCTCAGAAAGTATTTTTCATCGCAATTGTAGCAAAGGCCTTTAAGTTAACATTCGACCATTCTCTCCCTTGTTAACTTGTGGACCTTAAATGGAGGAGAAGGAGAAGCTGGATGGTGGTTAAGGATGGGGAATAAATGATGCATTTTTATTTGAGTAGTGACCCCTACTATGCTTCCTTCGCTCTATGAGAGTCTTCAAGCTAGGTCTTTGGGAAATCCATTAGGACGTGAGCATTGAAAGTTTTAAAAATGAGAGAGAAAAATAATATTTCAAATCATAGCAACAACACATAAATCTTGACATAGGATTTATCTTGGAAAACCTAAACTAGGAAAATCCAGCCAATAATCTATTAGTCCCTTGACCAAACTTGAACAAGTTGACCAAGTGAGCCTTCACTGCTCACCTCCTAGAACCTTACAATGGAGTATCCCCAAGCCTTTTAAAGGCTTCATTACATGTAATCCATGGGTCACCAATTCCATGTGCATGAAACCACTATTGTTTACCTATCAACTTTGACTATTTCACTGAGTCAATTTTAACCAAACATTCCCCCTGTTTTAGCCACCTTTTTCTTTTGGTTCAAATATATTTTAAAAGTCAAATGTCGGTTATTAAGTTCTTTTTCGCTTCGTGACATTCACCTACTGAAAATATCAGTAGTCTCATCATGCGAAATAGCGAGGGATGTGATATTTCTTAAGTTACCACTTTTTATCGTTAAACGAAGGATTGTTGCTTTTTGTACCTCGGAATATCGCTCTTCGGGAGTTACAAGTCACAAGACTTACAAACCCTGATGTACGAGGTCGCAAAAAGTTTTAAAAGCTTACCTCAGGTGAAATCTAAGAGTGAGACCATGTAAACCCCAGTCAAGTGTTGTCAGGATTTCGCATCTCAGCGTTCACTCTCTCCTAAAACATTACCGCTAAAACTCTGAAACACGAAGCCACAAAATTTTTACCTAAGTAACCGAGGTTAGAGTCAGGGTTGATTAGTTTTGACCATGATTAAGTTTCTCGGGATTTCGCAACTCGGCATACATTCCTCCCGGAAACTATACCTTCGAAGTCCCGAGCCGCGAAGTCGCGATATAAATTAAAGCATAATTAATTAAAACACTTAATCCTATTTACGTCCTTGCTTAATTAAATCTAATCATCGCAATCTAGGGTTGTAGAGGCTCGAAAGGTTAGAGTTAAAAGTCTCGATACAACGAACGCCGAAATGTTGATTTAAATCCTGATTAAGGAAGCCAAGCCAACATAATCAATGTTTAATGCAAATGATAATAATGCACAGTTTACGAGGTAATTTCAAATGTTCATTGCGCCAGCTTATGCCACAGACCATCGGATTTTATGGCATTAATTGGAAATAAGACGAAATGACAAAGTAAGGATATGGTTTTTATTGCCAAAATCTCTATCTAAATATGATTGGACCATTCTATTCGCAAGGACATCGATATGTTAAATGGTCGAAGATATAGATCTTTTGCTTCCTATTTTATTCATAATGTTCATTTCTATCCTGCACAGATAAGTTTTTCTTAGTAAGCTAACTTCTATATGTATACGCATTTTTATTGCAGAAGAGCTAAGTTACAATCCCTTGTCATGGCCCTGCGAAAAGCATCCAAGGTAAGCGTTGAGGTTTCAGGACAAGGTTCTGATAATGTTTCAGACACTTCACCTCGAAGCATTGATTCCATACGAACCTAGTCATACGTCTCAGAGGTTTTACAATCAAAGTTGGTGAACTATTCGGACGATTCCAATGACAACGAGAAAGCCGACATGACTACCAAATACAAGATCACCGTCCAGGTAGAGATGCACAAAGTAGCGGCCAGGCCATGCCTTCTGCCTTAATATAACATGATCCGATGGGCGCTAGATCATGTAGACATCCCTACCAGAACCATCATCAGTGAGTAGAAGGTCATTGTTGGGACCTTTAGACCAGAAAACTTACAGACCATGTACAAGTTACCACCCATGTCGGACTTCACATACAATTCAGAGTTTCTAGAGGGTTTCAAACAGAAGGAATGCGAGAAATATGCGAAAATGTTTATCTGATTTGATCAAGGATTGGGTCTCACACCCAGTGAAGTTCAGGGCAGACAATAATGGAATTTATTCCATATCTTCTTTAGAACCACAGTTCAAGTACGTAGCGATGATGACCTGTATATTGTACAGGAGGGAAGACACCACGCATGTTTTCCTCCCATGGGTGCCTTTGATGTACATAGTAGCAGAATGCTCTTCTTTCGACTGGGCTAAAATGTTATCAGATAGTCTGACCAGTCGGATTACAGAATATCAGACACAGAAAGCGAGTAGGAAAACTGCTTCATTTTTTACGTCTGCATACCTCATGGACGCAGTATGTTCCATGATGCCTTTTCCCTTGATGAATTGGAGCTGGGCTCCATCGGATGTTGAGCCAGTCCATGTATACCATTCTAAGCTTTGGAAGGATAAGGCTTTGGATTTCAGATATGAAATCTTCAACCGGGTAATGGTATCAATGCATGTTTCCATCTTCGGTAATCCGCCACCCAGGATATCGGATAACATCACAGAAAATTTAAGCAGAGTGGCTGATTGGTACATGGAGAAAGAATTTTCATACATCATGGTTTTCGACGCTTTTGTCCCTCCACATGCTTTACCCTTCTTATACCCAACAGGATGGCTTGTCGTGAGATCGCCAGGCAAGCCATAATTGGCAGTATAAGTAAAGAACTGAAAGGGTTTTCAAAAAAGGTATGGCCACCTTTTCCTATTCATTTAAACACCTATTCATTATTAGAATTTGGGCATGCAAAATCCAAGGCAGCAACCCTAGAAGATATAAAGTTGGTTCACATTGAATTCAAGAAACACGATCCACATAGGGTCATGAGTAATCATTTGGCTAGCTATGGCCTTAAAATATTTGAGCACGAGAATTCGCCTCATGACGATATTTTCTGAGGTGTGAAATCTTATGACGAGGTTTTGGCTCAAATACAAGCCCTGTCACCTGAAGAGAGGGCCGATGTTGTCAGATTCCTCCAGTATTACGGGGTGAGAATCCAACGACTGTAGAGGTACAGAAAACAAAGGCCGAAGGCTCCAAAGATTCAACACGCGGCCAAGAAGAACAATAGGATAAAGAAGAGAAAGCTGGGGGCCTGAAATAGGAAGCCAAGGCTTATGATCCTCCAAGCGAGCCAACTTTGGTCATTACTCCCAGAAAATCTTCTAAACAGGTCGGCAATCCCATCGCCTCCATTACCCCCCTACAGTCTGCAAAGGAGATCTCGGATGCAAGTTAGATTTTGGGTGAAAAATTGACACCTATATCAGTAGAAGAGCTACCTCCGAATGAATTCTTCTTCGATAAGAAGAGGAAAATGGTTGTGAGAGAAGAACTCTACCAAGAGGCAGGTGTTGTCTCTAAGAAATAAAAAATTTTAACTGATGGGAGAAATATGAAGAAAGAAGAATTCACGATGCAAATAGCAGGAACATTGGGGGATTTCGCCACGACGAACCAATATTTAGTCGAGACCCTAAAAGATCAGCTAAAATGAAAAAATCATTTGATCAATACGCTATAGGCTAAACTAGCTACAACAGAGGCTACTGCTAAAGATCATGCAAGTGCGACTTAAGAGCAAGCAAGAATAGAAGATCAAAAAGAAATCGAGCGGCTTAAAGTCAATCTTGAACAGACACAGTTGATGGTTCAGACGATTCAGACTCATATAAGCCAGCAGGGAGAATTGATAGACCAGCTTCGGGCCAAACTAGAATTCGCCAAAAGCAAGGTAGTCAATATCGGGATATTTCAATCCCAAGCAATAGAGATCAGAAAAAGGTTATCAGCGATGCAACAAGGTCTGCTTGTTACAGTAGAAACAATTCAAAGAAGCTTCCAACTCATTGATAATATGTTGGAAAACCTCTCTCTTAAAGAAAGGGAAGCCGAAACAACTCGGGTGGCGTTCCAGGAGGCTATTATAGCCACAATGAGAAGGGAAACAAGCAGTAGTTCTAGTTTTCCCATTGCAGAGAATACCAGGGGTAATATCTTGTTGAAAGAATGGGAGCGAAATATATCCAAAGGCAAACAACAAGCTATAAATCTAAGGAAATCTTGCGAAGAAATTTTCGGTTTGTTAAGTGAGATTTGGTTGGGTTCCGATGGTGAAAGTTGCATAGAGATACTGGGTCAGATCAATACAACTAAATATATGCTAAATATCAAGGAAAATGAAGAAAGAGAATTAGCCGAAATATCACAAATAACTCAAACAGACATAGTGCAAATAGACAAATGGCTAATTAAACCGAGTATACTGTTATGCTCTATCAATTCCAAAGTTCAACAGGTGGAATGAAAGCTGCCGCTATTGATGAAAGACTGCTATATTTTTGAGGCAAATAATCAAGAAGATCCATCTAAGTTGATATCACAGCTGGTGGAGAAGTGCGTTATTTGCACGGAGCATGCGAAGAGGCAGGTTTCGGGTACCAAATGAGAACAGAGATAAAGAAACGAAATGTTTCGACTCCTTTGATTGTAACCGAAAACCTCTGAAACTATTGAGATTCCAATGCATAAAAATTTGTATAAATATACATTTTGAAGAAAGAAAAAGGGCTGGACCTTTTTGATTAATTGTAATAGAGTCTGTCTCTTTTCGAGAATTAATACAAAGCAATCTGAAGATTCCTAATTCCGTCACTACTGTGTTATGAGTTTGTTCTCTCTGTTATTTCATATTCATTCTTATTTCACTTATATACATCTGATGAAGATTGCATTGCAATTTAGTAAAACTTCTACTGCAGTGATTAATATTTAGCTATCTATTGTTTACAATTTTTCCTCTGTATTGGCTACTAGCAGGTACAAGACCTGTGAATCTTTAGGTTGTCATATTTTATACTTCATCGGACCATTTCTTATTTTATTTTCTTCTTCTGTTTACAGAGTGAGATTCTCTCTTGATAGGAGCCTTATTATACAAACAACTTAATGTTTTCCCCATAATTCATACACCTTTTATTTCAAATATAGCGCAGTTACAGAAAAAGGCCTTTGGTTTGCGTTTTGCTTTTAATATTGATTTCTAAAGTTCTCTTTTATAAAATTAAATTGATATAACATAAAAACTTTCGGTTTTCTTTAAATTTTTATGTTTCTCTATGACTATCCCTGTTGTAAGACAACCCAATATTGAACCCGACTTGACAGATCAAACCCATATCACTTTAAATCTCTTTGATACCATACTTAAAATGGCTAACACCCGGGTAGAACTTGAACGTTCATGGGCTACAATTGAAATGGATATAAACATCCAGGAACAGTTGGAAGCTAGACAACGACAACCTAGAAATCAACCCTAGCTTCCTTTTCCGAAGGTATACCCTCCTCCCTTTTTTACATCTTACTAACTTTCGAATGCCTAGACACTGCACTTTTTAAAGCCTTAAGTACAAACTCTGGAACAACACCCCCCTTTAAACTTGAATTGGGGTTTTCCTTGAGAAAATCTAACCAAACCATTAGGACGTGAGCATTGAAAGTTTTAAAAATGAGAGAGAAAAATAATACTTCAAATAATAACAACAACACATAAATCATGACATAGGATTTATCTTGGAAAATCATGACACATAAATCATGACATAGGATTTATCTTGGAAAATCATGACATAGGATTTATCTTGGAAATTCATGACACATAAATCATGACATAGGAAAATCCAACCAATAATCTATTAGTCCCTTGACCAAACCCGAACAAGCTAACCAAGTGAGCCTTCACCAATCACCTCTTGGCACCTTACAATGGAGTATCCCCAAGCCTTTTAAAGGCTTCATTACATGTAATCCATGGTTCACCAGTTCCATGTGCACGAAACCACTATTGTTGACCTAATAACTTTGACTCTTTCAACGAGTCGAGTTTAACCAAACATTCCCCCCTTTAAACTTGAATTGGGGTTTTCCTTGAAAAAATTCGGCCAAAACGGAAAGTGAGTATGCACCACTCACCTTCAGGCCCTACCCCATCAAAGTTTATAACCAAGGCATATGGGAATCTGGCATGTCTCCCCCCATCACCTAGGTCTACCTCCATACTTTACTAGTAATTTATTAGGGGTACGCATGCCTAACAGGGTCTTATAGTCGTATGCCCATTTACATGCAATAAACATTTTCAAATCCATTATAATATTTTTTTATTATTGTTGCTATCTCGACACTTATGTCATAATACTCTCACCTTCGTACATCTGGTGCTCTCTTCGTTCCACCAAAATACTTGGTCACAGACAACTCCAACTCCCACAACTTCTCTCACCCATGTTCATTTTACATGGTAAATATTAGCAAAAGGCCCCATTGAAATCCCCAAACTTGATTTTATTGTACATGGTTGAAAAATAACTTGATTGTATTGTACATGGTTAAAAAATCAATGAATTATAGTTGAACACTTGGGTTTAAGGGACTTCACTAGTCTTGCAGTGAACTGCTTGTTTCCTTGTCGCGATCCACCCTTTATCATTGCAATATGTTGGTTAATACCTTGTAGTTTGTTGGCAGGTTTTTAGACAGAGGCAGAGTATGCGTGTTTGTCATTGATGGCGAAGATCAGAGTGATCAGTAGCATAGCGATAATGGAAAGATCAACAGTGTAAGATTAGAAGGAGGAAAACAGTCAAAGCACGACAAAGGTTTCGTTTCGAAGTTTCGTAGATTGGGAAATCCAAAGGAAAGAGGTTCAAACTCGCGATATGCGAAATTGCGATAACAATCCTGACCGTTGGAGTCATAGGACACGTGGCAAGCGATTGGAATTTCACTGACTTGCACATTGGAGGAGTCAATAGAGCATGGTGTGGGAACTCACGATATGAGAGATCACGAAAAGATCTGGACCGTCAAATTAATTGAGATCATGGTCTGTTGATCAGGCATGACGAAGGCCCGTGAATTTGCAAAATCGCGATAAGATCTTGATCGTTGATTCAAGAAGGACACGTGGTGAAATCACGATAATATCTGGACCATTGGTTCCATAGGACACATGGCAAAATATCATCATTTCATTGACTGGAAAGTCAAAGGAGCGAAGTGCTTGTTTGATTGACGAGCGGTCATATCTTGTGGTCACATTGTCGAGAGCTGGAGAGAAGAGAAAGAGAAGCCAAGCTCTATCTCGGAGTTTGTAACATGGAGAGTCGAGAGGACTCATCACAGAATACCTGATAAGTGAAAGTGAAAAATAAGTTTTCGAATAAGGCTGTGGTCACAACCAATGGTTACATCTGCGGAAGATCTGAATCCTGCTGCTGAAAATTTCAAGGTTTGGAAGAAGAAAGAAGATGACCAGTGTATATTAGTGTTATTAGCCCAAAGACAAAAGAATCCCTGGTATATTGACAATGGATGTTCCAAACATATGACTGGAGACAAAAGTAAGTTTCTAACTCTAAGTGATAGCAAATTAGGGAATGTAACTTTTGGAAATGATCCACTAGGAAAAATAAAAGGTAAAGGAATGGTAAGTTTGAGTAATGGAAAAGGGAAAGCTCAATATGTGTTGTTTGTAGAAGGCCTGAAACATAATCTTCTTAGTGTCAGTCAAGTCTATGACCGAGGATGTGAAGTCATTTTTACTTCTAAAGACTGTAGAATAAAATCTGTGAATTCAGGACAACTAGTTGCAAAAGGGATAAGAACAGAAAACAATGTCTATGTGTTAAAAGAAGAAAAAGAAGAATGCCACTTAAGCAAGTATGATGAAAGTTGGTTGTGGCATAG
>ML783768.1:5017-15088 GCA_009831015.1 Picea engelmannii
CATTTTCCTGACAATTTAATGCTGATTGGGCTCTTTTCGATGAATGCAGGCACTGGCATTTGGGTTGTATGTGATGCCATTGAACTTCATGTGGGAGAAGGTCTTGGGAGTGCACGGATCAACTTACCTGATCCGTGTTGTGTGCAGAGTGCCAGTGGTACTCTTACTTTGGTTGCTGGCATTGGTTTTCCCTTTCTTCGGACCACTGAACTCTATGATTGGATCTCTGATTATGAGCTTCTCCGTTTACATAGTCCCTTGCGTTGCCTACATCTTAGTTTACAAGACAAAGACCTCACGAGAGGTACGAATACACAATTTTCTGCTTTGCTGCCGTGGAACACTCCATGGCTTTTATTATATGAATATTTTTTACACCATGCAGCTGTATCAATCACAGTAAAGAATATCACAGTCTGTAACAGTCACATTAAAGAATGTTAGAATCAAGTAGTCTGTGAAGAATATTACAGTCTGTAACAATCACAGTAAAGAATGTTACAGTCAAGTAATCTGTGAAGAATACTACAGTCTGTAACAATTAGAGTAAAGGATGTTACAATCAAGTAATCTGTGATTTTTGTAGGAAGCCGCGGAGAAACTTCCATCATGGATGCCCAAGTGGAATGGAGTTGTGGCAATAAATGCTGCAATAGTTGTCTTGATCGCTGTCCTCGGATTTTGTTTGGGAAGTTGGGCCAGCGTTTCCAATCTGATCAAGCAAGTTCACAATTTTGGACTTTTTGAGAAATGTTATCAATGCAAAGGAAAGTAAAACGTAGTTGATCCATCTTTTTCAAATAAGATGCCAAAAAGACATATCAAGTAAACATTGAATTAACAAACATGTCAGAGGTGGTTGCTAAAACGATGGTTTACTCGATGTAATTACATGTACTGTTTATAGCACATGTTTTTTTTAATATGTTATTTTATTTGTTTTTAGGTAGTAATTTATTATATTTTAGTTGTTAATATTTTAGTGAAGATAATTATCATTGATTATTATTATATCATGTTTTAATGTACCATGAATAATTCATGGTTGTGGTTATATGTGAGGTTATTAGTAGAAATTGAATTTGGGTGGGGAAGATATCAATCATTTCTCCCAATCAGTCAAGCTAATTCTAATTGATATATTAATTTATTCTAATTTATGAATAATCTAAATTAATTATTATTCTAATTAATTTGATTGGTAAAGTCTACGAAGGTATACATACCCTACACCCCTCTAGATTTGAACCCGTGACCTCTTAGAAAGAAACACATGTTTTTAACCATTAAGCCCACTCAACTTGTATTCCTACAATCAAGATAAAATTGTTAAGAGGGGATGGTTAATAAGTTTTTAATGAAATAAAATAAAATAAAATAAAATAAAATAGAAAATTATATATATAAGTCAAATTCATTTTAATTTTGAAATCAAAGGTTTAATGGATTTGATCCATTCAAATTAAGATGGATTTACTATGGGTTTAGTTTTTGTTGACAATGTCAAAATTTTAGATGATCATTATGCATAAAGAGTAAGGTGAAGAGTAAAAAGTAACAAAATTATTATAATGGATAGATTAGATAGTTTGCAATGATCAATTTTAATTTATCTTCAACTTTTCTTATAGTTACACTTAGTAGCTTTTCCATCTTTTCATATTGCATTAAAGGTCATACCTTGCTTCGTTCAAATATTAATCCGTACTTTCTCCAACCTCGTATGTTTATCATAATTCTTTTTACATTTTATTTCATGCTTTTGGTTTTAATGCATTAATGCATTGTATATATCAAAACATTGTATATATCTTAACAATATAATAAAAGAGAAGAATCAAATAAAGGAAACCAAGCAATGGACTTAAGATCACTTTTGCAACATTATAATATTAATCTTGAATTTGTTTTACAATGTATTATTGCTAAAATTATTTCACTAGATAATTTGCACTATCTCAGTGTTGAAATCAATGCATTGTATCATTGTTGAAATCAATGCATCTTATTTTGCATTATAGTGGTGAAATCAGTGCCATTATTTAGAATGCTCTTATGCATATTTTGTAGTATATATTGTATCAATGTCAAAATCAATGGACCATACTTTCACTAAAACTAAGGTAGTTGAAAGATTTCCTCTTTCTTTATCAATATAATATTTATTTCATGTTCAAAACCTAGGTTCTATCATCTATAACTTCTTGCAAATAGAAGTGTTGTTTCATAATTACAATTTCCAATTCTCTCCTTGTTTTATAATCACAATTTCCAATGGGATAATTAGAATTCCCAAAGGTGTCTATATTTTAGAGTTACAATTCCCAATATTATATATATTTCCTTAAATCAATGCATTGTATTTTAGTGAAATCAACATATCTTATTATTTTAAATTATATCATTGTTGAAATCAATGCAATTGGTTGATTATTCTTGGGCATATCTCACATGCAAAATTCATTCTCAAACCCTTGTTTCTATCTTTTAATCTATAACATCTTGCAGATTATAGTAAGGACCATTTTGTAATTACAATTTCCAATTCTATTAGTATTTCATTATTACAATTTCCAATAAAATAATTATAATTCCTAAAGGTGTTTATATTGTGACAATTTCAATTACTCATAAAATTCGCAATGCTCTAAAATTTGTATAATTACAATTCTTGATGAAAGATTACAATTTTAATAATTTAACTTAACATAAGTGAATTAATATGATCATAGATTGCTTCTTTGAATTATAATCGATAAGAGGTGGTTTTGAGTGACTTAAAATATATTTCATGTAATGGTGTAATTATTAATTTTTTTTTTATATAATTCACTATATACTATCTTTTGTGATTTCATTTTTTATTATCATTGATTTGTGGATTTGTTGTAGTTTATTATTAATGATTTGTGGATTTGGTTGATGGTTAAGCATATATCACTCAATTTCCCATTCAATTATGGAAGGCATTGATTTTATTAAACTTCATTTTCATAACATTCTTTTGATTGATAAATACAAACAAAATTTATAGCTTTTTAGATAAATTTCAATTTCAAAATATTCTTTTGATTGATGAAAACAAACAAACACTATATTCATTTAACAATAAAGCATTGCCTTGCTCTATTTTGGTGTAGTGTTTCCTCTATCATGTTTATTGTAATAAGAAGCACTTTCTATAACCTAATATGAGGGAGATGTGTAATTCCTTTTGTGCTCAACCTAAAGATAACACATGTTACTTTAAAAAAATAAAAAAAATAGCGAGTAAATAAAAAATAGAACGCAGTCTCTAATCTAAAGTTTAAAACCAAAGATAGATATATTTATTTAGTTTTAATAAAAAAAATTGTAAAATAAAAACACTTGTTGATGTGCTATAGATATGTCAAAGATCTACCGAAGGTTATAAGTGATATGCTCAAGATTATTTTTGATATGTAGAAAATTATAAGCATCAACAAGTAAGAATCAAGAACTCATTCACTTGATCCGGTTGGCACGAACATCTTTTATTCTCAGTTGCCATAGACATTGGCATTGTTGAACTTTGTGGAGGTAAATTTGTCATTTTTGTAGACCTCACGCTTGAAGCTAGAAGCATGAGCACTTGATCCTATAGAGAATGCCCTATTTTATGTGACTTGATTGGTAATTATAAGATTGAAACTATGACAATAAATGAAAAAATTATAACTCACTAACCTTTAGTCCACAATAGATATTTTTTTACAGATGTGCTCAATGTTTATAAAGCAAGGCTAAACACAAATAAGTAATGGCCATACAAAACTAGAAACTACAAAAATTAAAAATGACTATCTAAGCATTTCATATGCAATGACCTAACATTGATTGATAATAGTTGTATCAGTCTTACACACTCACATCAAATGGAAAAAATAATAGACAATTGACCCCAAACATTGAGTAAGCGTGTTGTCTTAACCAACATGCATGTTTAATACAAATTGTACACTGTTCTTGAACATAATCTTGATTTAATCTATTTTTTTTTTTTTAAGTAAGAAGTATTGTATATTAAAAACCTTCCAAAGCCAAAGTGGAATTCCAAAATACAGAGATAGTCATACTGTATTTACTGGACTGCCCCAACAGAGGGGAAACCAGTCTAGCCAACAGAAGAGTCAAGCATAAGTAGTGCGATAAACTAAGAAAAATAGTCTTAGACAAACTGGTCCCCAATTAAAACTAAAAGAAACTAACAAGACTGCAAATAAAACTATAGGCCTAGACTTCTGGTAGATAACCTGGCCAGGTGGCATGGAGGTCCCCCGTCCAAGGTTCCTCCTCGACATATGTTGCTTGGTCCGCCCATTGCACATCAACTTTCACATTGCTCGCGGTTCTATCAGCATTTGTCGTTGTGTCCTGCAGCGATCGCCTTGCCGAGTCCACCTCCACGGTCATGGTCTCGCGCCCGGCCTGCTCCAGCCCATTCTCTGCTGAGCACTATCCCTTGGCGTTTCCACCAGCGGTTACTGCATGGGGTTCCTCCACTGAAGTCGCTCCTACCGGGTCTGAGGGGAAAGCCTCGTGCATGGAGGAGAGAAGCTGAAGAAGGGCCGTCACCTTTTTGTCTGTGGCCTGCAGGAGAAATTGGAGGTCCTCCACCCCCTGGCGAAGTTCAAAGACCAGTCCATAAAGGATGGCCAGGCTTTCTCTGAGCTGCGCGCCGTTGAAGGAGTCAAAAGACTGGTATTTAGAGTTCCCAGGCTTACGAGGAGGAGGAGGCGCGCCTCCTGAGTTCCTTAGAGAGTCAACTAGTGGGGCTGGCTCAACCAGTGGGGAGACGATATGGAGACACGAGGAGGAGCCCGACATCTGGGGGATGATTTCCAGATAGTTCAGTTGTGAAATCGACGGAGCGGGAGAGGGAGAAATGATGGGCTCGGGCTGGAGGGGAGGGGAGGAGCATATGGAGGGTGAGTCGGGAGGCGAGACCGAAGGCCGACGAGGTTTCCATGAAGAGATTTGCCGTGGCCTCCCCCTTGGGCGTGGCATAAGGTGGTTCTGGTAGCTATCCAAAGAAACTAGGTGCACCAGGCAGAAGTAGAAGGCATGGAGGTGAGTAGGGGCTACAGAGAGCAAGAAAATGCGAACAGGATCAGGCCATGGCCGTAAAGGAAGGAGCCCTTCGGCACGCGAACAGGGACGAGGGACACACATCAGTAGCCAAGCCATGTGAGGATGCGCATAAGGAGATGAGGATTGCATAAATGCGCTTTCACATCATAGTAGGAGCAATTTAATGCCGGAGGAGGGTGGCGGGCGGTGGCACGAGCCCGTCACATGGCTCCATGCCCCGGTGGCTGGTGCCTGCCTCCATTGTATGCCAAGTGTGCCGCACTAGCACCCCATCCGGGAGATTTAATCTAATTTATTAGGGGAGAGGAGAGGAATTATTTATTCTACTAATGATTGCATGTTGGAGGATGAGGGAAAAAGTCCCTATTCATGATTGTGGAAGAAGGAAAGGAAGGTGCAAGTAGCGGTTCACAATCCATTTCCTTTCATTTCTTTTGATTGTATGTATGACCCAACAACAAAGTCAATATTATGGGATCCATTTTTAACATGTGTATTTTGTTTGGTTTCTTAAAAAAATTACATTGTTGGGTGGGTGAATTAGAATCATTTATAATCTTCAAATGATGTCGAGATATTAGATGACCTACATTTAAGACTCATTATATTATGAAATCATATTTGTTTTTAAAAGAAAGATAAATGAGACATATTATTAAAATAATTTAGTTATTATTTGTATTTCATAGAGTAATATCCAAAAACATATTTGTAATTTACTCACAATTTATCAAATTCCAGTTATAATCAATTCGGTTAGATATTATGATGTGTACAATTTAGAGTTGAATCAAATGGAATTAATGGTATAATTCACTAACATTGCAAAAACAATGTGTTGCACTATTTGATTTGATTAAATGTTTTTTTGTCAAAAGAAAGAGTTAAAAATAACAAGTGTGACTATGCAAAATTTGTAAAATATGATCATAGCCACCATTTCCCAAATAAGATAAAACAAAGAAAATATCATATGACATTGCAGTTAGTGTAATTCTATAATTCTATTCTATGATCTTGAAAGAATTGTGTAACTATATTCTATGACAAAACTCACCAAAAAATCATATAAGAAAATTATAAATAAGATATCTATTGAATTCATAATAGATAAATAAGAATAGAAAAATTAGAAAACACCCAAAATGCATATGAGAAAATGATAAATAAGATATATATTGAACTCATAATAGATAAATTGGAAAACAACTCTTATTTTATATTAATTTGTTCAATTACTTGATTATGTCCTTTCATAATGAGGAAATGGATCATGCACAATGGAATGAATTTATTTTAGTGTTTGTTGAATTGATTTCAATATATTACCTTCATTTTAGAGTTCATGCACTAGTTTAAATGTTTTTTATTTGTTGTGTTGATTTTAATATATCACCTTCATTTTAGTGTTCATGCATTGGTTTCAGGGTATGTTGCATTGATTTCATCCATTACATAATGTAAAAAACTAAGGTGCATTGATTTCAATGATGATACAATGAAAAATGATGTAGAGCAAACAAATAGTCACATTGATTTCATCCATGACACAACGCAAACCAATACGATGCATTGATTTTAGTTCAGATTAATATGAGAAGATTGAAAATCTAGTAGGTGTAGGTAAATGAAAAAGATACCATGTGTGGATAAAAGAAAATATGATCATTTAAAGTTCTAACATGGATAATTTTTGACATCATGTTGGAGTTTTGGCCAATAGAAATACTTCTGAAGTAATGCGACTATCTTCTCCACATTGAAGTGCCTTGCCACCCGACTGTAATGTGCCTCCAAAATTATTTTTGCATGCTCACTTGAAGGAACACATAGGTGGCCCAGATAGCACAAAAGTGCATCCTAGAGGTGAAAGTTTGGAACTTGTTTACCTGCACCCAGTGTTTGATATGTAGTAGTGAAGTCAAGGTCATTGTCATAAAATTAGAGCCACATAGAGGTATCATGCCCATAATATTTGAGAAATATGGTTAGTGCTACAATCGAGGGCTAGCTGAGGTAGTATGCAACATGATTTGTGTTTCCCTTCTTGTACTTAATGTTCAAGTAGAATTGTTGCAAGTACATGGACCACTTCTATTGGAAGTCATTATGTAACATTCATTGTTTCTGCATGAATTGTAGAGGTTTGTGATTAGTGTGGATGATTGATTCCTTTCCCAAAATATAATGCTTCCACTGTCGACATGCTTTCACAATGAGTGCATATCCTTGTCATAGGTGGGATGCCTGGGAGAAATATAAGATAGTGTTTCGTTGTGATACACCACTTGATGTCCATGTTGAGTTAGGACTGCACCGATAGCATAGTCAGAAGCATCTATCTCAATCTTGAATGACTGTTGCAAGTATGGGAGAGTGAGGATTGGTTCCAAGTAGATGCGACATTTCAGATCCTTGAATACTTTTTGTTGTGACTCGAACTAGAAATTTTATTTATTTATCTCCACCCTTGGTTGCTTGGATGGCCATATGATATGAGAGAGCCCCAACACGAACCTACAATAGAAGTTGGCAAGGCCCAAGAAGATGCAGAGATTGGTTAGAGTCGTTGGGGATGGCCAAGCATGAATGACTTGGATCTTGGTTGGGTTCATATGCACCCCATGTTCATTCATGATGTATCCTAGATATTGAATTCTTTGCATGTCAAATGAGAATTTCTTTAAATTAGCATATAATTTATGTTGTTGTATAGTGCTCAGGATTTGCTGAATGTGTTGCAAATGTTTTTCCCAAGTTATGCTGAAGGTGAGGATGTCATACAAATATATGACCACAAAAGAGTTTGTGAATGACTATAATATTTCATCCATCATCCTCATGAATTTTCCAAAGAATTAGTCAAACCAAAAGGCATGACCAACCACTCGAAAAGGCCTTCTTTAGAATTGAAGGAAGTCTTCCATACTTCTGTTTATTCAAATGGGACCTGGTGATAGCCTAACTTCAGATCAATATTACTAAATAACTTGGAATCCTTAAGTTGATCAAGAATATTGTCAATCTGGGGGACCATGTATTGGTTCCTAACAATGATTTTTTTTAGGGCTCTGTAATCAATACATCACCACCATGTCTTGTCCTTCTTCTGCACCAATGCAATTGGGCTCCCACAAGGTGATGAGCTTGGTCAAATGTGTCCTTTTGTATGAGCTCATGAGTTTGAAACTTTATATCCTCATTATCCATAAGAGAGTGTCTATATATTGGGCCATTAGGTAAAGGAGCACCATGTATATTGGGCCATTAGGGAAATGGACATTACATATCAAGTCAATTGAATGTTTGAACTGATAGTGGGGAGGCACACCCGTAAGTGAGGTGGAGACATATTTGTATTCCTCCATAATATTATCCACCTACTCCTAATAAGCAGAGAGGCCCTATGATGAGGTGATGGTGGTCTTAGTGACCTTCAGTTCACCTTTCGACCCTACCATGAAGAGGATAAATTTTTTGTTCTGAGAGATTATCTTTCGCCATTACTTTGCCAAGATCAAGGAAACTGTAGTAGTTGAGACTACCTCTAATACCCTGTAGATTTGACCTCCCACAATAACAATGACAATACGAGGCCTTGAATCATAAACAACATGACATTTTCACATATAGGGTTGTCCTAAAAGGAAATCACAAACTTCAAGTGGGGCAATATCACATAGTACCTCATCTTTGAAGGGATTGATGCTATATGATAGATGACATAGTTTTTTAACATGGAGGTATCGTCCCTGGCTCAATCAACACATGGTGTATGGTTGGGGTTGTGGCATTACCAACAAATTCAATCTCTTGATGACCTCACTCAAGATCAGGTTATTTTGCCTACTACTCCAGTATTTCCATGTTGAGAGCAATACTGGATTGCTTCCTTCTTGTAACATCCCGCTCTGGCGCACTGAGAAAACTTGTTCTTTGAGGACACTTGCTCGCAAGTGATCTAGACTTTTATGATAAGAAAACATTTATCCTTGATTATGATGCGATATGATAGATGACATGATGTTTTACTGCTTTGACATGGACAGGTGCTATTGACTCAGTTTTACTGAGTGTGCAGGGTTTTTGACCTTGAGGATGCAGAGGCATCGACAGGACCCCTTGGACTCCGGATTGAGTCAGGGAGTGTGCTTTGGGGTTGATTGTTTAATGTGATTTTAATATATTTGATTTGATGATATGATTTGGACATGTTCTAACATGATTGTTGATGATGCAGGCTGACGATAGCTTGCCGACCAGACTCACATATGGAGTAAAGGGGCCACACACGATTACCAGAGAGGTTGAGGGAGAGGTGTGGACAACAACCCTGCCACAACGTACTAGCACTCTCGCCGTGGCTCGAACTGAGTTAACGATTACCTAGTTCGAGAGGATCCACGATGCCGTGAGGGCAGACTGCGACAGTCACTCACGATGATTCTAAGGGGCGCGCAATAAGGCGGGGGCCTTATTCCTTAGAGCCCTTAGTCTCCCACAAGTTCACCTGGAGGAGTGTTGACTCTAGGGGTTATTGATGTCTACCAATCAGTCAAGGAGCGAGTGGCACCCTTGGAGCACGTGGTGCATCCTGAAGGGCACGTCACACAAAGGAAACACTAGAGGCGAGTGGCACCCTTGGAGCATGTGGTGCATCCTGAAGGGCACGTCGCGCAAAGGAAACACTAGAGGCGAGTGTCACCCTTGGAGCACGTGGTGCATCCTGAAGGGCACGCCGCGTTGATGTTGATGAAGGAACAAACCTAGATGGCCCTAAGACATTTAGCACATTAAGAAATTCTTAAACTACTTTCCTAATTAAATGTCGCCTAGTTCAGAATCTAAGTCCTAAGTCTAAAACTTCTCAGGGTAAAATTCTGTCTAACCTTAAGAAAAGACCCTATAAAAATAAAAATAAAAATTTAAACTAAAAACCACTTAAGTAATAGTTTTAGT
>ML783768.1:15138-30851 GCA_009831015.1 Picea engelmannii
GGGGGAAACATAATAAGGGAAAGAGGGGAACTTATGGTAAAAAGCGAGGTCAACATAGTAAGGAATCTGCAATTAAGAACCTTCTAAAACGAACTAAATTAGCAACTTCATTTTAGGGAAAGTATTTAAACCTGAAAGGGAATTTAGGAACACCTATAAGTAAATTTAGGAGCAACTCTAGGTGGGTGAGGGAAATGAGAAAATTAAGAAATTTAAAGAAAATAATTATTGGAGGAAAGAGGGGGATGGACGACACTTGTGCGAAGGAGAATATTTAGAATATTTTATTAAAACTTAATTTAAATGTGATTTAGGGAAAGTTGGAGGTTCTAAAAACTCTATAAAAGAAAGGGAAGATGAGGAAGAAAGGGATCGGTTGTTAGCGTAATGTTACGTTGCCGAATTTGTGACTTGACTGATTACTTGTGGGGAGTTGGGACATCCCAACTCGAATAGGAGTGGTAGCTCAGCCTTGCGAGGCGAGCTGGGAGCTAGACGTACCATCTGGATAGTGTGTGGCCCCTTTGCAGCTCGAGGGGATAAGGGGAAGCAGAGTACCCCTAGCGATTGGCTGGGAGGTACCGGTGAGGTCTTGACGGTCGGCGAGTGGGAGCGACACGGAGCGTGCGGACGACACACAGAGAAAGTGATAAGGCAAAGGTATGATTTTTAATTTGGTAGAATAAAATGCATTACGACCCATGCTGGAATGAGTATATCAGTGTAAATGGTTTGATTAGCTAATTTTATTTATTTACTCCGCGTTTTATGTATTGTGGGATAATTTAGCCTTGCATTTTTATGCATGGATGGATAAACTTACTCTGCATTTATGGGCTTGGTTCCCGTTGATCATCTCTTACCCTGTTTTTTTTCTGGTCTTCAAACCTGTCTCTTCTTGGGGCGTTTTTGGACCTCTGCAACCATTTTATTTAGGCATACCAATCGGTCCTCTTCCTCCAGCTTGGGCTGTACATTCCCGAAGGTTTTTTTTTTCCGCATTTAAAATTTTGGATTATAGTTTTGTAGTCTGGGCATGCACTGTTAGTTAAGGCATTGATTGCTTATATCTGAGGGCATATTAGAGGCGAATTCGTCTACATCAAAGATCTATATTTTACCTCTGCCAATTTTAGCTAAAATCTCAAACTTGTCCTGTTGGCAATCGTTCTGTCATTGTTATACAGATAATACCGCTGGTTATTATATGGAATTAAAACTGAATTTGAATTCGTTCTGGCAATAGGTGTTTGGCATTTTCGTTTTTGAAAAATTGTTTGTGAGATTTCGTTCTGGCAATAGGTGTTTGGCATTTTTGTTTTTGAAAAATTGGATCCGAGATTTCGTCCTGGCAATAGGTGTTTGGCATTTTTGTTTTTGAAAAATTGTATCTGAGATTTCGTTCTGGCAATAGGTGTTTGGCATTTTCGTTTTTGAAAATTTGGATCTGAGATTTCGTTCTGGCAATAGGTGTTTGGCATTTTCGTTTTTAAAAATTTGGATCTGAGATTTCGTTCTAGCAATAGGTGTTTGGCATTTTCGTTTTTGAAAAATTGGATCTGAGATTTCGTTCTGGCAATAGGTGTTTGGCATTTTCATTTTTGAAAATTTGGATATGAGATTTTGTTCTGGCAATAGGTGTTTGGCATTTTTGTTTTTGAAAAATTGGATCTGAGATTTCGTTCTGGCAATAGGTGTTGGGCATTTTCATTTTTGAAAATTGGATCTGAGATTTCGTTTTGGCAATAGGTGTTTGGCATTTTCGTTTTTGAAAAATTGGATCTGAGATTCGTTCTGGCAATAGGTATTGACATTTTCGTTTTTGAAAAATTGGATCTGAGAATTCGTTTTGACAACAGTTGTATGGGCATTTTCGTTTTGTAATATTGGATTTGAGACTTCGTTCTGTCTTGTATACAGATAACACCGTTGTTTATTTCATGGAAATAAAACAATGAATTTCTCACTGCGTTTTGCTGTTAGATTGCTCTGCGTTTTTGTTGTGATCTCTGCATATGGTGTTTTAATTACTCCACAATTTGGCGGAGGTTACTCCCACACTTTTCAACCATTAATTCTGTGTGTGTTGATGTTAAATTCCTGTGCGATTTGGGGGAAAGAGTCTGTGCGTATTGGTGTTTAATTTTTGTGCGATTTGGGGGGAAAGATTTTGTGCGTGTGGGTGCTATAATTCTCTGTGTGTTGATGTTTTAATACTGTGCATTTATGGTGAACATATATATCTCTGCAACTTTTAAAAAAATCGCCTAACTCGCCCCTGCCAGCTGTGTCAAGTAAACCCTTCGCCTTGCAAAAAGAAATAAATTTGATTAAGATTCATATTCATTCACCTCGTCCAGAGCATGAGGGTTCCTGAGTTGACTCCTGGCTCCAACAATTGCCATTCATAGTTGCCGATTGAGGATCGATTCCTGGCATGCACTCCCAGCTGTCTCTTTGTTAATTTCATGCCCCCTTTTTGGCATAGTGGTGGGGCCACCAGTTCTATTGTCATTGATAAATTATAGAATGTACTCTTACTGTTTTATTGTATTATCATTGTAAATATAAATAGAGCATATTGTGATTTTTATGGATAACATAAGCGTTATTTAGATTTGTAAAGATAGTGCTACTCTGATATATTATTAAGGTAATATGTAAGTATTAGGTCACTGTAATAGATTTCCCTTGCATTATAAATTAGAAGGTAATGTTGGTGATATAAAAATGGTAATGTCATGATTAGTTCAATGCAATGTTAGTGTAACCCCAAAGGGTGAGTAAAGATATTGTTGTCTTAGTGAAAATGTTACTAAAATTTATTATGATGAATAACCTAAACTGGTATAGTAAGGAGTAATTGCATTATGAATGTAAATTATGTTGTTATTGGAAGGGTAACGTCATTGTAATTATTGTTTCTGAAATTGTAAGAGTAAGGTTTACCAATATCATATAGAGTGTAAAGTTAGTGTTATAATATAGAGTGTAAAGTTAGTATTAGGTAACATATAAAAAGCAATGTCACTATTATTCTATCTGCAATTTTATGTTAATGAAATTTAATATGATGGGATATAAGGAATTGCAATGTAATGAATTGTTAGTGAAATGTAATGTAACATTAAGGTAATGTATTGCAATGGAATCCTGGAATCCTCAATGTTTGATCTATTTATCTAATAGATAGTGCAAATTCATCATAATGGTATTTACGTCACAATCCATATGGTTATTTTATTATTATAGTGTATTTCGCTTAGTTTAAATCAAGTTGCAAATTGTTACTCGCGTGCCTTTAAGAGAGGCGTAAGAACGAGCGAATTGTATGGTTATAATAGAATGTATGCACCCTAAAATTGTAGAGGGGTGAGACAGATGTAATTAACTCCTTGCTCCATGTTTTAGTCAATACTTATTGTGCATCATGGTATATAGCCACAATTGGGTTAATGAATGATTAATTCCACGCCTTGAGTAAAGTAGATGAATGCCTTGCTTCTTGAATTTAAATAAAGTCGATTTCTTTGCGCACACACTTACGTCATTCCTTTTGGATTTAGTAACCAATTTCTCTTGCACTGTAGAAATTCATGTGATGTGTGTTGATTCATAGAACTTTATCTTGTAGTGATCGTCTGGTTGCTTGTCGATTTAGCATATTTAGTTTGGTTTGCTTGTGTCGGGCGGGATGTAGACACCTCCATGTTCCTCAGAACAGTCGCCATCCCTGAGACCTTAAATGGTTAAAATTGATGGGAACCTGGGCTTGAGCGTTGCTTATGTGTCTTGGAGGTCCTAACCTTTGCAGGGTAGGACGGGTGGGTAGTCAGTCTTACTTATTGTCGTTTGATCGTCGTTAAAGGCATGCAATTACTTGTTGTGCATCTTTTGTCATCTTGTTGTGTTCATCGTGGTTTTCATTTGGTTCGTCGTCAGGTGGCGACACAGAGTCGAATGTGTTTGTTCCCTTGTACACGCGCGCACACACTTTAAAAAAAAAAGAAAAAAAAAACATTGGGCACTTGTTATAAGAGGTTGGTCATCGTAATGAAGAGGATCGTTACACTCCTTTTCCATGAAGTTATGGCTGACCCCAAACTAAAACAACATCCTGAAGTGCTCTTTCTATCAGAAGAACTTCTAGCCAAATCTGAATTAGTATAACCATACAGTCTGAAGTCATGATCTCCAGTATAATAGAGACCATAATCCAACATACCCTTAAGGTATCTCATCACATGCTTTGCAGCTACAAGGTGAACACGTCTAGGCTTTACCAGATACAAACTCAAGGTGTTCACAACAAATCATATATCTAGCCTGGTATTTGTTAGATACATCAACGAACCAATAATCTGTCTATATAGAGTAGCATCTACCAACTTTGACGAAGTATCAACCAAGAGCTTCAAATTTGTTTCCATGGGTTTGTTCATGAATTTACATTCTAACATGTCAAATCTCTTCAGTATTTCGACTACATACTTCCCTTGGTTAAGGAAGTTCTTCTCTGGACTCTGCCAAACTTCAAGACCTAAGAAGTAATGCATCAGGCCTAGGTATTTTATCTCAAACTCTGTAGAGAGATTCTTGTTACACTTTTTGATGCACTTTTCTTCTCCTGTTAAGAATAAGTCATCCACATATAGTAGAAATATAACTGACTCATCATTCATAACCTTGAAGTAAATGTTAGAATCAAATTTACTCTTGGTAAATCCTAATCTTGTTAGGAAACTATCAATTATGCCATACCAAGATCTAGGAGCTTTCTTCGACTCATACAAAGTTTTATTCAACCTGTAGACATGAGTCTTTCTATCTTTAACTTCAAACCCTTGTGGTTGTTCTATACACACTTCTTCTTCAATAACACCAGTTAAGAAGGTTGTTTTCACATCCATTTAGTGTAGATTCCACTTCATCTTACTTGCAAGAGATATCATGGTTCTAATAGAAGTGTATTTGGCTACAGGAGGAAATGTCTCCATAATAAATACCTTCCTTTTGAGAAAAATAACGAGCCAAAAATATTGATTTATGTTTTTCAATACTTCCGTCTACTGTGTGTTTTATCTTGTATATCCACTTGGAAGATACCACATCTTTGTTCTTTGATCTGGGAACTACTTCCCATAAATCATTCTTTATAATGTACTAGTATAATTTTGTCATGGAATACACCCATTCTTTCTTCTAAATAGATTCTTCAAAGCAAGTAGGTTCCTTTTCTACGAGATCACACATCAAGGCCATATAGCTGGAGAATAGCTTAGGTTTCTTACTTTGTCTCATGGTTCCTTCTGGGGCACCATACTTCTATGCATCTTGAATAAGTTCTCTTGCCCAAGCTGGCTTTATCTTGTGAGATATCGTCATATGGGGAGGTTCTTGAGATTCTATCATATCATGATCTTTTGGAATCTCATCATCAGGGGTAACTGTAACTTCCTTCATGGTTTCTGCAACTTTGGGAGCTACAGGTTCTTCTCCATATACTTCTTCAAGATGGAATTTCCTTGATCTCTTGAGTCCCACATCTTCATCAAAGGTTATATATATGTTGATATCAATATGATGGTAACCTGGTATGTAAATTCTGAAGGCCTTAGAGACCTCATAATATCCAACAAATATTCCCTTCTTTCCCGAGGGATCCAACTTAGTTCTTTTTTCTTTTGGAATATGTACAAATATTGGAGAACCAAATATTTTGAGATGGCTTACTTATGAATTCTTTCTGGTGAACATTTCTTCAGTGGTTTTGAATCCAAGTGCACTATGGGATAATCTGTTTTGGACATAAACTATTGTTCTTGCTGCTTCAACCCATAAGTGCATTGGAAGATCTTGATCGTGAACCATTGTCTTTACTTCTTCCCTAATTGTTCTATTCCTTCTTTTTGCTACACCATTTTGTTGAGGATTATAGGGAGTGGCGAGCTCCCTCTTAATCCCGACACATTTGCAAAATCTTCCATATTCATTTGAGGTGTACTCTCCTCCATTATATGACCTGAGTATCTAGAATTTTCTTTTATAGAAGTTTTCTACCAAGGATTTGAATTCCTTGAACTTTCCGAGTACTTCATCTTTTGATTTCAAGAAATAAACCCAAGTCTTACGAGAGTAATCATAAATAAATGATACATAGTATACATACCCTCTTAGAGGGGTTGATGGCATTGAACCACATACATCAGAGTGGATGAGTTCCAAGATTCTTTCTTCTTTAATGTCGCTCTTTGGAAAATGATTCTTTATATTCTTTCCTTGTGCACATCCCTTGCATACACCTTCATGATCAACCTTAAATTCTGGTAAACCTGTAACTACCTTGCTTACATATGATAAGGATTTGTAGTTGATGTGAGCTAGTCTTCTATGCCAAAGTTCACAAGTATTTTCAGTAGAGTGATTTAAGGCTACATCTGAGTGTCACAGATCCTAAGAGGGTGGAAAACAAACTATAATCTTCAATTTCTTCTTTAGTCAACTTCTTGGGTGGCTCATCATCTTCAACTACATGGGCATGATGTATTTTTTTTTATTTTTGTTCGTGTATTCTTCCTTTTTGGAAGGAAAGTTCTTATCAATGTGTCCCATCTTATCACAATGATAACTTTGATAAGAGGAGAAGTCTTTTCCCTTTATTTGACCCTTATGATATTTATGGAATCTCTTTGGAGGGTGATATTCTTTATGAAAATTGGTCTCCTTTTGGAAATGAGACATTTTATTTCCTCCTTTAGCATGAGCAACTAGGGATTGATACTCATCCCTTAATAGTACAACTTCTCGGTTGGCCACTCTTGCTTCTTCTTGAACACATTCCGCCCATAGACTATCAAATTGGAGTTTCTCTTTTCTTGCACAAATAGTTTGGACGAAGGCATCCCAAGGTCTTGTGAGACCATTAAGAGTTGTCATGATGAGTTCATATTCAACAAAGATGTCTCCAATAGCCTCTAACTGTTCTTTGAATTGAGAAAACCTAGAGAAATAATATTCAACAGCTTCTTCTTTCTGCATCTTTGTATTCTTGAGTTGGGTTCTCAAGTTCATCTTTCAGTTGATGTTCTTTTCTTCATACATTCTGGTTAGGGAACCAAACATTATTTTGGATTATTATTAGAAGACACTTGAGGGATCAAGTGGTCTTTAATGGAATCTGCAATTATCCTTTTGGCCCTAATCATATCCTTCTTGTACTTCTCTTGGGATGCTTCTTCTTTGGGTTCCGGTACATTTTATTTTATATATTTTGAAAGGTCATTCTATTCAATAATGAGTCCAATTCTGTACTTCCAGCACACAAATTTTCCACACCTTCTAACTTGTCAACAAGCTTGGTGCTTGCATACATCTTGACCTGGAGCTAGGAAAATGACCAAAAAATAAAAGTACTCAGAAAATGAATCTAAACTTACCAAGAGATGCACTGGGATAAGGCGAGTTGGCTGGAGCTGACTGTTTCAAAAAATTCCAAGTTTTACTCCTTGAAACTTGACCTACGCAAATCTGGACTGGTACTTCTAATACTGGTTCTGGTTTCCTGGTTTTCTAGTACTAGTCAAAACTAGGGTTTGAATTTTCAAAGAATTTTTCCACTCAAAAGGTGCACTCAAGATACCAAAAGATGCGCTAAGGTAGGGTGCACTTCCCTAGATATTTTTTGGTAAGAAATTCCTCTTCAGTAAAAATACCTAATTTCCTTGTACAACAACAATGACGTTTTTAGATACCTAGTGAAAGGTTCTCTATTCAATCAAGCTCTAATACCATGTTAAGTTTAAGTGTTGTTATTATATTATTTCCAAATTGCAAAACAACAACCATAAAAGGACTGCTGAAAGAAACACAATCACAAGGTACACAACATTTTATCCAGGGAAACCCTCATGGGGGAAAAAACCCAACAAGGACTTCCTCAATAATATATTGCCAATACAATGCCAAGACTAAGACCAAAACTCCGAGAATAAACTAGGAATAAGCATGCACCTCTCTTCTCCTTCCTCCTGCAACTGCGATTGCCTTCAAAATATGCGCATTGGACTAGTGAGTGACTAAATGAACAAGTGAGGCACCATACTCACTTATGAATACTTGTTGAGGAGGCACTAGGGTTATGTCTCTTCACTTAGTAGGGCCAACTTCTTCCAAGAGTGGTTAAAACCACTTTATAAACCCTAGGGGCTGAATTTATAAATACCACCATATAAATATGGTTTGACCAATCCACAAAAGGGGATTTGATCTTATACAAGACACGACATGAACAATCCACAAAAGGGGATTTAATCTATATGACAATAACTCAAATATAATTATAATATTCTTCAAAGTTACAATGATTCAACAGAAAAATCATCAGAGAAAGAGATCTAGACAGGAAGATCGGTAGCATGCAAACAGGTGGAGACATATCTATAGGAGGAGTTATCTTTTGTCACTACAAGGAAAAGACCCTATAGTGGAGGTTTTTGCAGAAGCCACTATAAAAATAGCCCAAAAATCCTTTTGTAGTGGAGGTGCGGAGACAGATGTTTTAACATAAGTTTTTTTAATGGTGCGTTTATAAGTCTACCACACCGATGCGCCACCAGAACTTTATGCACCAGTGCTAATAGAAAATGGTGCACCGTTGTAGAGTTATTTAAAAAATATATAAAACAACGATGTGCATCATATAAAATAAGCTCATGAGCACGAGTGCACACTAAATGAGTGCACCAGTGGGAAACAAACGGGTCCATTGTCATTGTGTTTTTCCTTTTAAAAATGAAAAACGGTGCACTGTTATCCCTTGGGTGCACCAGTGTGTTCAAATCTGGTGCACCATCGCATGTTTTTTTTTTTTATAAAATAACGGTGCGCTATTTGTAGCGGTGCACAATGATGTGCTTAACGTGAGCGCACCAGAACATGGGTAAATAAAAAAAACCGTCGGTAAAAAAACATTTTTACCATTTCTAGTGTAGAGAAGCTCTCAAGCACCAGTGCCACCTTTTCCCAACTGAAGCGCATTGTCGTCGGTGCTTCTGTTGCTTGCTTTGTTTCCATTTGGTGCTCGGTTCGTGGGATTCCAATTTTTCCATATGGTGGGAAAAATTGTTTTTTTTCACTACATCCCAACCATGCCTCCTTGACAAGAAAATGTCCGGGTAAATTCTTTATTTCTTTGTACATTGAATTTTTACTGTATTAAATTGTGAAATTGAGTAAAATTTACACACACACACACACATATATTTCCTACATTGTGTGTTCAAACTATTCATCTCACACGGTGCATGATGCACCCTGTAAATTTTATAGGGTTCAATGAAAATGTATAGTTCATTTTCTTCGGTGCTTTATAATATGGAACACACCAGTGCATACTTATAAACAACACACCGATGCGTTCATAATAAATGACACACCATTGAAAATATATAGTTTCCATTAAATGGTGCGTTGTTTATAGTGAACACACATGTGAGTTCATAATAATATATGCACAGTTGAAAATAGTTAGTTGTTCAATCAATGCGTCCTTTATAGTGAATGCACCGATGCATACACAATAAACTACGCACCATGGAATTTTTTTTTTTTGAATTGGTGCACGGATTATACGGAAAAAACTGGTGCGCAAATATGGATACGGTGTACCATTTAAAACGAGTGTCTATTTTAAGCGGTGCGTCATGATGAATGGAATGCACTGGGTCATTTTAGTATCTAGACACACTGCTTTAAAGAGGCATCGTGCTTTCACGATGCGTTGTATATAATGGGGCACATCGGTGGGTTGATAATTACTACGCACCCCTTAAAATAAATCACACTGTGCATGCATGGCGTAAGATATGTGTGCACACTGTGGGTGGTGCTTTACTATTTTGAAGGCACACTGGAGGTTAAATTTTTGTTTTTTTGATTTTTTTTGTGATTGCATATTTTGAAATAAATTTCTCATTAGTTGAAAAAAATTATTTTTTTATGTATCCTTTTGATGTAATTTATATGTTAATTATGTAGAGACGTCAGCACATGGAGGAGTAATGACAAAGAGTTGACTAGTACAATATGATTCGGGAGTCAGAGGCTAGAGAGAGGGAGAGGGATTTTTTCTCTTGACCTATTACTTCATCTACGCGACTCCTCTTGAAGATTTTATGCCTCCTCAATTACTTCGAGGAGGATACAACCCTGAAGGGGAATTCCTCCTTTCTTGCGTAGCTGATCCATCGATGGGATTCCCATCAACATGCATTCAGAGTCAGTCCTCATCAGTGGTACCATCCCACTGAGGAGGATATTTATTTCATTAGTGGGATATCTAGGAGAGGGGAGGATTTTCCCTAGTTTCCTGATATCCCAGTAAGTGTTGCAGCCGAGAGTTAGATTGCCTACTCTCAGAGGTATATTGTGCACAATATACATTCTCCTAGTGATTTTCAGGTGGCTGGTTGATATGAAAATAGAAGGCTAACTTGTTATGCTATGCAAGCACCCTCTACTTCATTAAAAATAAACTTTACAGGACCTTGCTTCATGTGTTAAAATATGCAAGATAGATTATGTGCCAAGTTTATGCTTCTTCTTTTAAATGTTTATGTGTGAGGAAAAATTCTCTTAAATGGTTATATATGTACTTTCAATAAATACATAGCAACATAACTTGCAACAAATAAACCATCAAACTCACAACAAGAACAAGATGATAAAGGAGTTCACCCCTCTCCGGGCTACATCTCCTTGAGCCTCCATCAATGGACTTGGCTCTCTGGGATTAATTTGTCAAAAGTTATTTTACAAGCTACTACTCAACTCCAATGGAAAAATAGACTGAAACATTGGGATCAGAACACATAAAAACCCCAAAAATGACTAATAAAACTCTGAAAACGGATCATGGCTCATTCGGGCATGACCTCTTCTACATGTGGCCATAAGCTTCACTGAGATTCTCTTTGGAAAAAACACCTGTAAAAGTCCTCAAAAGCCTCTAAAACCTGTCCCAATGTGTTCAGAGCATAACAATTATCCAAAAATGACTATTCAGTCACATAAAACAAGCTTGGACTCACCAAAAAATGTCCTCAATCAATGAGGGCTTCAAGCTCCCTGGAGCTTGCTGAAACTTCAGTGGCTAAAATCCTACAAAAGAAGTCTTCAAATGGCCTTGATAATAGTTCCAATGGATTCAGGATGTCGAAAAACCCCTAGCTGGGCTTTTACGACACCTCAATCGGCCAAAAAATGAGAAAGATAGGCCTCCTGCCATTCTCTTCCTTCAAGCTTGCTGGCTCTGGTTCGCCAAAACGCACCTCTATGTGTTTGAACCAAGAACACGCTCCAAATTTGTGTTTAAACCCAGCACATGCGCATAACCGAAAAACTGTCCAAACTGTAGGACGGTTATGGGCGCACCAGCCCCTAACCGCCAAGCTCTCGGTCACAAGGTCCTTCATACGACCTCACACAAAAGCAAAAGAGCTGACCGTTTCCATGGCCAAATATAAACGAGACATGTGGCGGGCAGATGTGTCAACCGTTTGAACCAATTTCAAAACCCCGCGTGCTCCGTGTGGTCACATGCGAAACTAGGGGCTAACCATTTGAAATGGACCAAACCCCAACTCCTGCGCACTCAATGGTCATATGATAATGTTATACGACCGGGGGCTAACCGATAAAAACGTGCCAAAACTTATGGACAGGTCCCATGCCATAATACACAAGACCACGGGCTGGGGCTAAGCCCCAACCCGACCCTCGCGCCAACATACAAACAATTCAAACTTAAATATATATTAACCCATTCATATAACAAGGAACAAATCGTGGCATGTTGGCAGCGCGGACTTTGCAAAGGCTATGGAGTCTATTGGAGGTCTAGGGTTCAATCTCCATGGACTCCATAAACTTTTAAACAAACAACCCAACCAATAACAGGGTGCCACGTGGCACCTCATAATTTGCCAAATACCATGCCACGTGTTACAAATAGATTTTCCCAAAATATGCCAATAAATGAATGCCATGTCACCTGCCACGTCAGTGGTCGTACCTCTGCCATTCAGCTTTGCCATGTCATCATACGAACATGCCACATCAGCATCCGTACGGACTGTATGGACTACACAGTCAACGCCCCTTTTTTTTACCTATTTGACGATTCAAACAGATCACGATATCTCTCGCTCTCGATGTCCGTTTGAGATGAAATGAGTTGCGTTGGGTTCGTGACAACGAGGGATACACTCTAGTTTGTTTTGAGGCAATTAAGAGAACATTGATTTTTGAGCTAAAATTTGACCCCTGGTCCAGATTTTGATCACTGGTGGATAGTTACATATCACCTTGTTCGATGTAGAGGATGTTAGGTGCCTCTCACTATTACTATCGACCATTGTACACTTTATTGGTGATGGTCAATGCATTAGTTGCACTCTTTTGTATCATGTTGATTCTTTGATACAAAGGCCATGACTTATTAGCTGGTCTACCATTTTCTTGCGACAGTTTTGTATAACACTGGATAGATGTCATGCTATGATAGATGGGAGGGCGAACTTCCCATTTGCTTCAGAGTTGTTTTGTTTGTTTTTTGAGAGGTTTCTAGAGACGAGATCTACTTTTGTTCGTCATCCTCATAGGACAATGACTAAGGTGCATATGCACATGTGGGGTGAGATGATGCCCAAGAGGGGCATGCTTGATTTTCCAGCTAGGATTTCCAGGGAGGCACTTCAACTATTAGCCAGTGAAGAAGATCACGTGTTTGTGATGGTGTCGTGCCTTTACATGGGGATGGATCGGCAAGGATGTCCCAACATCCTCTTCACACTGGATGAGCCACCCGATCATTGAGGTAATATTTAAATTAATCTTGTAATTTCATTTTATTGTCTTACTTAATTCAAGTAAATTTTATTCTAGCATGTTCTTTAATGTTTTTTATTAAATTGTTTAATGAAATTGTCAACTAATTATTAACTTGTGTTATATTTTGCAGATGTTGGCACATTCATTGGGGACATTCCTCCTCCCTCACCACCTGATGAAAATAAGGAGATGGCTGAGGCTGCGGCGGGTCAGGGTCGTCAGCTGCATACAACATCCAAGATGCAACGTAGGCCCAATATTAGATATAAGATGGAGGTGTGTGATATACTTACTATAGTTTTGGTTGGCGCGAGATTCCACCCTGTCCAGATGCGAGACATCAGGGCTGACCCTAATCTCTTGTAGCTCTAGACAGACTTTCCACGCGATATGATGTCTCTTATGCGTCATATCATTGGAGATGCCAGGTTACTTATAGGGATGAGGGATGGCGCGTGTCCTCTAGTACTAATGATGATGATCATGCTGGTGATGACACTTCTTCTTTATTACCTCCTCCTCCTCCTCCTCCTCCTCCGAGTGGTGATGTTGATCAATGTGGTGATCATGGAGCTTCTTCTTCAATACTGCCTCCTCCTCCATGTGGTGATGTTGATCATGGTGGTGATGGCACTTCTGCTTCAGTACCTCCTCCTCCTCCTCCTCCGGGTGGTTATGTTGATTAGGGTGGTGATGATTCTTCTACTTTAGTACCTCCTTCTCCTCCTCCTCGGGGTGGTGATGTTGATCATGGTGGTGATGGCGCTTCTATTTCAATACCTCCTCCTCCCCCTCTGGATGGTGATGTTGATCAAGGTGGTGATCATGGCGCTTCTTCTTCAATACCTCCTCCTCCTCTGGGTGGTGATATTGATCAGGGTGGTGATATGTGTTTATCATATATGTACATTATAACAATTATTTGTGTTGCTGACCAAATATGCACATTATAATATTTATTTGACTTGTTCATATATATATATATATATATATATATATATATATATATATATATAACATTTTTTTCCATGTTGATGTACTTAATTTATATGTTGATGTTGATGTACTTAATTTATGTGTTGATGTTGATGTACTTAATTTATGTGTTGATGTACTTAATTTATGTGTTGATGTTGATGTTAGGTCATGTTATATAAATTTCTCCATAAAGTAAAGTACTCTTAATTAAGTACTTTATTTTTGAATATATCTAAAATAAAGTACTCATGTCTAAAACAAGTGAAATTAGAAACAAAGTTGCTTATACCTGCCTTTTAGAAATGTTTTGATGTATTAACTGTATATAGTACAAATGATAGATTTAAATAGGTTAGATTACAACAATTCTTAAGTTATTATGTTGTCATTTTTATAGTTGAACACGATGAAAATGAAAATACCAAGTTTATCATTTTTGTAGTTAAGAGGTCTTGAAAAGTAAATAAGTTATAAAAATGGGTAAATATATGTCTTATGTTATTAATTAAAGTTTGGGCAAGTTAAAAGTAAATTATTTTAATCTTCAACCTTACTTTGTATCACAATTTTACAAACTAGTTTACTTGAAAGTATGATGTTAGAATTGGTGCTCATTTAGAGAATATTACTTTTGTTCATAAGTTCATAATGAAGAATTAAAAATAGTTATGATAAGCTCAATTAGCATTTATAAAATCTTTATGATATTTTAACTTCTTGTAATTTAGTCATATTTTTTTTTTTATATTCCCATAATTAATACAAGTCTCAAAATCTCCAATTCAACATTTTTTTACTATACTATAAGGATGCATGAATGACAAACTTAACCAAGAAACATGTATAAAAACATTAAAACATTTAGAATATTAAATATTTTAATTTGTATGAATTATTCTCTTTAAATATTTTTCTTAAGTGAGTTAATTACATGTATTTAAGTTTTATGTCATTTTTTATATCCTATGTTACATGTTGTTAATTGTTGTTGTAATCGATATTAAGAATTAAATTAGCTATTAAGAGCCATAAAATTTATATCCAATTCCACAAATAAAAAGAGGGGATAAAGATAGGAAATATGGAATGATCTACATGTTTAATTCAATTTTTAATTATATATATTTATTATTATTATATATTATATGTAATATAATATATAAAGAGGAGATAAAGATAGGGAATAGGGAATGATTTACACGTTTAATTCAATTTTTAATTATATATATTTATTATTATTATTATGTATTATATGTAATATAAAATTAATATATTATATTTTATTATGTTATAATTAATATATAATATATAATATAACACATAATATTTATTTATTATATATTATATTATTATATTTATAATATAAAATTAATATATAACATAATATTATAATTAATACATAATATAATATATTTTATTTATTATATTACATAATATATTACATAATATATTATGTAATTGATTTTTATGTAATATCATAAGTATATATTATTATATGGTTTATAGAGGGACACATGCATTAGTTATTTAAAGACAATGATTTTTATGTAAATGAGACATGCATTAGTTATTTAATGACAATGATGCCTTTTTGAAAAACTAATTTATGAAGCTCATTTTAGATGAATATTCCCATAATTAGTATGTATGAACTCAAAATTAAAAACAAATACAATACAATAAGATATGTTAATGATATGAAATGGTGTGGTATACCTAGGGAGGTAATATGGGGTACCTAGGGAGGTACCCAATGGGAATGTAGTTATGTGTTATTAGTGGAAGTCATTTAATATATGGGAATGTGGTCATTGAATGTAAGGTGGACTAGGTCCACTATATTAATA
>ML783768.1:30901-45878 GCA_009831015.1 Picea engelmannii
CAATGATTGCTTGAGGAGTTTTATCCTTCCATAAGGATTAATATATGGTGTTACCCTACCTCAAGGGTTTTGGATATTTCTTGTGTTCATTGTTATGGTGAATGGTTTATCGTTATTCTTGGTATTATTGAAGTATATTTGCAGATCAGGTATTTGGTTCTTAACAAATGGTGGGTAACAAAAATACATTTTAAAATTATGATACAAAATGTTTGATATTTACAATACAATAATATATTGTTTTTTAAAGTAAAAGTTAAAATTAAAATACTAAAAGTTCAAATATCATCTAGATTTACAATGAAAAATTATTTATATCATTTACACATAATATTTAATTATATCATCCAATTAAAATATTAATAATATTTCATATGAAATGTTAAATACTAAAAACATTATAAATTTAATAATCAAATTATTAAATCCAATGTAGATTTGAAAACATAAAAGTAAGTAATTAAAGAATAAAACATGTATAATATATCAGTCTCTATTGTCATCACACTAATTATCTTCATCGCTTGGTATGATAACACTGTTCTAAAAAATATGTTTTGATCTAGGGTCATGTCTCAATACAAACCACCGATACCTATCCAACACATCTGTGTAAAAAAACACTTGGTTGCAATGTTTTGGGAAAACATATGGCTCCTTAGCTTCGTCCCATATCTTTTAAGAGTTGATACATATCCTCCCACTATCACGATCTTCCTTTACATTATTCTGATCAAATTTGTCCCACCACTTGCACCTAAAAATAACACATTCGAAAGAAGAGAAGTTCACTCGAATGTTCTCTTGTATCTTTCCAACATAACCTAACTTCCCTTGTATTATGTTTTGATCACGATGGCTAGCACAACTAGATTGGTTGAACTCGACTTCCACTCCACAATATTGTGTTAGGTGTCCATCATTGACATCCTCTGTGTGAAAATGATGTCCATATTCCCACATAGATGGGAACAAATGCACCTATAAAAAAATGAACAAATCACAATGTCAATATGTGTTTAATAACCCGACCATTAAAATATAAAATAATATAGATGTACTTACAATTCAAATGTGCATTACAAAGTTAAAAATGTACACAAAGAGATTATTACCGAGTTGCTGCAACCAATCCCTATGTTTAGTGCATCCTCTTATTCATGCATGAGTAGAGGATATGACACTACAAAGTAAGCACATACACAATTAATTCTATTTTATCCCATGGCATAAAAATAAAAATTACAAATAATAAAATCATATTTTTGACATATGTCATACCTTTAGAAGGTTCAAATGGCCATGTGATTTCAATCCTGACAAATGGTATTGATGCACAATGAAACAATGTCATAGGGAAGACCCATATAAAGAAGGCACCTTCACACCTAATATAACTTCCTTTGACAAAGAAATATATTTTTTCTTCAAAATCCATGGGACATCACCTTCTTTGAAAGACTAAGAGAACCAACCTCTCCTCTACTTTCTTGTCTTGGCCAATATTTCTTTTTAGTTTTTGAAGGAATAAGATCTCTCCTCATAGCCAATGTGTCACTTTGTTTCAATGATATGTGCCTCCAGAAGGAAGATGAAACATTTTTAAATATATGCATGGGATCTAGTAAGTGGACAATCTTAAGATGCTCCCAATATGGGAGCTCATAAAAGATAGATTTCCTTTTCATCTCAATTGGAAATTTCTCAACATAGGTGTCAAACAATTCTGTATCATCGAACATATGCTCCCCATTTGAATCAAACATTTATGTAATGTCCTTCTCCTTCTCTCTCTCATATGATCCCCATTTGAATCAAACATTTATGTAATGTCCTTCTCCTTCTCTCTCTCATATGCTCTAAGCCATTCTTCTGGCGTCATTATTGCAGGCCTTTGGGTTCTCTTTGGTTTACCATTGAAAGCGGATGTTGCTCTTATATAAGGGTGTTGTTCTGGGAGGAATACCCTAGAGCAGTCGTACACTGGCTTTCATAGGTGGTTCAACCTCCTAGCCTTCAGAGAAGGTCCACAACATTTACATCCATGATAGTCTTTAGTTACAAGACCTGCAAAATTATTGTATACATAACACATTAGCGTTTAAGAATAGAACATCAATCACAATGAATTAAATATGAAAATAAATATTGTTACACATATAAACAAATAAATAAACATGTTAATTACCAGAGAAAACTCCTAAGCTTGGATAATCATGTGTGGTGTAAGCACATATGCCATACAATGTAAAACTCCTCGTTGTTGTGATGGGTCTTGATACATCATATACATGTATCCTTTCCCATAATTCCTTCAATTACTCTGCCAATGGTTGTAGGTAGACATCCATATTATTCACTTGTCTTCTACCAAGGACTATAAGAGGCAACATAAGATGTTCATTCTTCATGGACAACCATGGGGGGATATTGTTATTGATCACTACTACAGGCCAAACATAATAGTTGGTGTTTTGGAGGGAATATGGGTTCATGCCATCCATTTCTATGATGAGTCGTAGACTTCATACTTCATCCTTGAATTTTTATGGCCATGTATCCTCTATATGCTTCATGGCTATTGAATTTGTTAGGATTTGCATATATCTCGACTCACTTCTGTGAGAGGCATGCCATCCTTGTAACATAGCTAATTCTTTGCAACAAAAGAGCCTTTGAATCCTTGGGATTAAAGGCATGTGCCTCAATATCTTATGAGGAGAACCATGCGATTTACCATTTTTATTTGATTTATGGTACCTGTCATGCCCACATTTTAGACATATCTCTTTGTCTTCATATTATCATCTACATAGAATACAATCATTCAGACATGCATGATATGATATATAATAAACACCCAACATTTTCAACAACTACTTTACGTCTTCGCAACTACCAGGAAAAACATTATCACTAGGAAGTAACTTATCTTTCAATAACCTGCAGTTAGTGGGAAATAGAAATGTACAAGGTTATTTAACATTTATAAAAGAAACCATTTCTAATGTTGATTGTGTGACAAGATTTCTCAAAATTAATATAAGGCACTTGCTGGTCAATTACCTCAATATTCCCAAGAAACATGCATTTGACATTCCAAATTTTCTTTTCAAGTTGTACAATAATATTGTTGTCCCAATATGGGTATACTTTGACTGAGCACTAGGTCCAAAGAGAGGGATGGAGGAAGCATATTTCAGGCTTTCGAAAATGGTAGCATTGATATGAGCGTCATCCCCTAGCTCATTATTATGGAATGTGTCTAACAACATTATCTCCATGGAATTCGTATCTCGTAAGTAATCATCCATACCAACCTCTTTTTGATTGTCTCCATTGCCAACTTATGAAGAAATACTAATATTGTAGTCATTCTTAATTGGTGAATTTGGACGTAGTGGGAATTGAATAGGTGGTTGATTCAACCATTCTTGGTATGCTTCATCTCCGAGTTGTGCTCTCATTGCATTCTTCTCTTGGGTTGAAATTGTTGTGGGTTGCAACAGGAGGTGGTAGGTAGGTCACTCATGATCAAAATCCTAATTTAAAAAATATTAAACATTAGTACATCGATGATATTAGTAAGCACAATGCAATAATTTTTTTGTTCAAATTACATTATATCAAATAATTATTACCATCGTCGACCCATGATTGCGGATGGAAGATGTAATGACACAATTGGTAGGGTAAAGCAACTGCCCATTTTCATCTACCAACTGCCTGCGGCATGTTTCTCCTGGTAAGACCTTCCAACGTTTTTAAACCGATAATGGAATATTTTCTGCATCTGAACTCGATTTTGAATCAGGATCCTACAAATTTGGATACATTTTTATTCATATTGACATGGATACAAAAAATTCAATTAGATAATCGAAACATAAATAAAATAAGTTAAACTTACTAGAGATGGAAATGGAGAACTCTGTGATGGACTTTGAGCAATATGGAATGGGCTAGAATTTGAAGAATTGACTATTTGATCATATTATAAGGTTTTCTCCCTGCATTTCAACAAAATTAGCAATAAATTTTTATGTACATATCTAAAATAAATTTTGAGGACCATACCACAATTTGAGTTTGAATAGAGTTTTGAAACCATTTTTTAAGAATAAGATGGCGTAATACGTAAAATGTATACTGAAGTACTGTAAGTCATGTGAATTCATCCTAAATGATAATTTGAGATGAATATACTATTTTATGTGCCAATAAATTTTAAATAATTTCGGTGCACTTATAAACTACAAACGCACCGGTGTGCATATTAATAATAAGCATCGGTGCGTTGAAAAATTAACCACACCGTGTTTCAAGATTTTCTTAATAAAAAACAATTATATGTTTTCGATGCATAATATAATAAGGACACACCGGTGCGTAATGTAATATGGACGCTCTGGTGTGTTGGATAAAATATGGACGCATCAATGCGTCTGACATAAATACACCGTTGTGTTGATAAAGTAAAAAAAATGCGATTTTTAATTTTTTTTTAAAAAAAGAGCAAGAATCGAATTTCATAAAGTCCTTTAAATATTTAAAATCTATTTAGTATTTCATTATTTTTCAAAAAAATGCAGGGGAGAGACTTGCAAGAGAGACATACGGAGGAACAAAGTGGAGGAGTGTAATACTTTGGAACCACATTATTATTCAGAATATGAGAATTTGAAGGGTATGGTGATTCACTTTAAACCCTTTTCATAAAGTTTTTAAAATATTAATAAGGTATTCAATATTTTCATTATTTTTCCAAAATTTACAGGAGATAGATTTGGAAGAGAGACACACCGGGGAGCACTGTGGAGAAGAATAATACTTTGGAACAACAAAAATATTCAGAAAATCAGGATTTGAAGGGTATGGTAATTCACTCATAACCCTACATAGTAAATGTTTTAAATTTTACTATTGATTTTGATAATCATTTTTTTTTACAAATTGTATTCCTATTTGAATTTTAATTAAAATTCAGAAAAAAAGAAAAATTCATACTTACCTTAAAACCTTGTTTTTTCTTTTCTTACGTGAATGCAAAATTTCACCCTAGGGTTTAACTCCCTCTATCACTTCAGAATTAGGGATTTTCGCTTTAGGCATTTTAGATCTAATGGGTTTGATTTTATATATATAAGTGTTTGGCATGTGATGCAAAGGGACCACTTATTGCATCAGATATCAATGCATTCAACCCTTTAACACATTTTTTAAACAATTTTTGATTTGAGTTAACTTTTTTTTTAAACATTTTCCAATTTTTTGGTGCACCATTTTGACAGAAATGCACCAGTGCGTTTATGTCTAAGGAGCACAAATAAAGCCAAGAATTAAAAAAAAATATTAAAAAAATGGTGCATAAAAAAATATCGCTAATGTTTTCTCATCTAAACAACACAAAAAATGCTATCACATAATTTTTTTAATTTTTTAATTTTTTCTTTTCATCAGTGTGTAGTTTTTCTATTATTTTTTTATGAATGTTTAATTTTTTTGCTATGTTTTTGTTTTCTACTTTAGTCACTGTGATGTCCTCTCTCTCTCTCTCTCTCTCTCTCTCTCTATATATATATATATATATATATATATATATATATATATATATATATATATATATATATATATATCACACTAGTGTAATTCCAAAATTAAAAAAAAATGAATTAAACTCTCC
Organism: Picea engelmannii; assembly: GCA_009831015.1. NCBI lineage: Eukaryota > Viridiplantae > Streptophyta > Pinopsida > Pinales > Pinaceae > Picea > Picea engelmannii. The sequence goes on from ML783768.1 coordinate 36,585, forward strand.
GGTGCGCTTTTTTGTATTGAACGCACCGATGCGTTTTATGTAATAAACACACCGATGCTTTTTATTTTAAAAGTGCACCAGTTACAATAATTGTTTTTCACTGAAAATTATGTGATTTATTTATAAAATATATTTAATAATTTTTGTATTGAATGGTACATGTTGTATATTGATAAAAATATGAGTGAGAAGAGTTCAAATAAGAAAAGTTCTGGTCGACACAATGATGACACATCCAAAAAAACAAAAAAGAAACATTCTCTATAAATTCTATTCAAAATTAATATGGTTGAACTATATGCAAGTTTAACTAATATGTATTGTTTAGTGTGTGTCATGCAGGGCCAAAAAATGAGGAAGCTCAATAAGATTATTTTTGATGTAAGTGCAGAAGAGTGTAAAAGCTTGATGGAAAAATTGCATAGGGATGAATCATGTGAATGAAAAAATATTATTCAATATGATTTTTTTTTTTGAATTTTCATTAATAATATACTTAGGAATATTATACGACATGTTTCAAACAATCTATTAATTCATGTATGTTTAATGTTGTATATGCACCAACAACAAGGGAACATAATGTCATCCTAACAATTTTTTTTTTAATTAATATAGAAGATGTAAATGGTGATGAATTGGTCCTTAGCTCAACTAGAATGGTGTTGAAGATTAATCAAAGGGGGAATTCTTTTTATAGAACTATGAGGGATATAGTGGAACGAATGTATAGACATACTTTTCACTTACAATATAGAAATCAATCCAATGATTCCAAGAACCAACCAAGTTATATCTAAACTACATGAATCATTTCCAGAGCAATGGTAAATGAGACTTGTCAAAGTTGCAATAGAAAAAACATACAACAACAAAAAAGAATCATTCAAAAAGTAATATTCCTAAAACCATTTTTTTAGAATATATATATATATATATATATATATAGAGAGAGAGAGAGAGAGAGAGAGAGAGAGAGAGAGAGAGAGAGAGTATTCATTTATTAATATATCAATTTTGTCATATTTAGTTTTCATATATCAATATAAAAATACTTTATTGTCATGTTATTTTTTTAGAAAAATTATGAAAATCCCAGAGGACCAACGAGCTGATATCCGAAATATCCCAGTAGGATTGTCCAAAAAAGTGTACAAGGAGATGGTCAAAGAAATGGACATAATTGCATCGCAGGAGAAGCCATATCAACAACAACGTGCTTCAAATGTATGTAATCATTGAATTTTTCTATTAGGTACAAATAATTAATTTAGCATTAAATAGTAATTTTCAAATATTCTCTTACAGAAAAGAAAAGAAAATGGAACTCATTCTGCACATAAAACTAGACGACAAGGAAGAAAAGGGTTGATAACAAAGTTTGTGAGTAATTGTTATTTCCTTATAGCAACTTAAGTTTTTTTTTTTTTTTTTTAGTATATTTTAAGTTTGTTTACAATAACCATCCTTGAATGTCTTCAAAAAGGTGATAACATACAAAGAGGAGCCATTAGAAAAATTGATTGACATTGGGTTAAGTAAGGGTTGTGAGTATATGTTGGCATATCAAAAATTAATTGTGGAATTTGTAAGTACAATCTATGTTGTTTTACTTCTATCATTTTATAATTAATGAAGCAAAAATAATACTTTAGATTAAATCTATGATTTATTATGGGGTATAAAACTTGCAGGAAACAAAGTATGGAATTGAGCCAACATAAGAATTGTTGAAGCAAGGCATGATATTTGATTTTGAGCATATGTGTATGGTTTATGAGTCAATTCTTGCTTTGCAGGCACATCACTTTTCAATTTACATTCATGTATATTATTTATTTCAATTTTCATTATTCTCACCAATGTAGATAGACTCATTACGATTTATTTTTATGTTTGTAGATGGAACTTGAATAAGATGAAAACAATCGAGGAAATCAACCAAACATTCAACAAAATAACCCAAGGCATGGAAGTAGCTCAAGCATTAACAACAGTTCCAATGAAGAATGATGACCAATATATTTGGATATCGATGCAAGCTGTAATTGTATTTTTTGAAATAATTGTCTGTGAAAATAAGAAATTTTTGTTTAATGTAATGGGCATAGTTTCCCAATTGAAATACAAGGGATTACCGATTAGTGTCCCATTTTGTATGACAAAGACCCTCTTATTCATATAATAAAATATGTTTTAATTTATTCTATTGCGTTGTCCAATGTCGTTGTGAAATGTTACATCGCTGATTAAATATATGGATGACTAAATATTATAATGAAGAGATGCAAAATCTGATTATATAACAAATAAATCCAAACATCATATCCAAATTCACTAATAAAAATATAAGATATATGTAATTTATTTGATAAATAATGGAGTTAAAAAATAACTATAATTGCATTATCACAGGTTGATGTTTCTCAGTGTATTTTAATTATTAATCTCATCGATGCATTTAATATTACAACACATTGGTGCGTTTCATAAGAAATGTGCACTGATACTTTTATGTAATCAATTAACACTGGTTTCAATATTTATTTAATACCACAAAATTAAATTAAAAAATTGGCCTTCGATGCATTTAGTGTGTACAAAGCACCGATGCTTTTGTGTTATTAATAAGCACCAGTGCTTTAGGATTATTAATAAGCACCGATGCATTTGTGTTATTAATATGCACTGGTGATTTTGTGTTATTGATACGCACCGACACTTGTTTGTTACTAAAGATCACCGGTGCTTTCTATTTTTAATGCATCAAGGGTTTTTTCCAGGTAATGCACTGGTGCATATTATTTTATACATCATCGATGCCTTCTTATTAATAAAGAACTGGTGTGTTTTAAGCATAAATATTCGGTACTTAATTATTTTTAACTCTCCTAGTGCGTTTTATTGTTAAAGCCCCTATGCTTATAAGACAAACGCCCTGGTGCCTAAATATTTTATTGCCTCAGTGATTGAAGTTAAGTGTTCAACATCAGTGCGGTATGTGTATGTACGCACCAGTACTTGTACCTCATAAAAAACATTGATTTGTAAACACATGATAACACCTCTAACCACCCATAATTTTTTAGTTATAATCAAGTTCCATTATAGTATCCACAAAATCATTCGCTATCAAAAACATATGTTGTAGTGAAGGTTTTTTTGACAATTTTTGCCAATTTTGTAACACTAGAAACCTTCACTATAACCTAGGCTAAAAGGTCTTTTCCTTGTAGTGTGTCAAAGAAGGAAATAAAGAAAAAAGGCATGGTAATGAAGAGAAAGAATAGATGCATCACGATAGGGGGAGCATCCCCAAGGAGAGATACCCTTTTCCATTGATGTTCAATGGGGAGAGTGAGAAACATTGATGAGGAGAAATGGTCACAGGGGGAGCATGAGCATTGGAGCATCAATGTTTCCATCAATGTTGGTGTTGACATCAATTGAAGGTAAGGATATCATAGATGGATAGTACATGTTGTTAGAATTGATAGTCACCCTCAGACTGCTAGAGGATAAGTCCAGTACCCATCAAAATGTAAATGGATTAAAATGGTTTGAGTAGGTAGATCAAAAAGACTTTAAAGAAAGGAAAAGACAACATATATCACTATAGATCAATGATGGACCATTGGGATATGGAGTTATAAAAAATCTTCTCATTGAAGGCATTTAGGCTCCCTATCAGACAATAAATTTGTATAATGATGGAGAGAAGAATAAGAGAATAACATAAAGACGAATATTCGCTAACCAAAGATCCTCTATGCGAAGAGAATTTAGATGTGTCTGACCAGTAAACAATGATAGATAGGAAATATTACAACAGATCCGCTACTGCATCGAGAATGTATCATTCAAAGGAAAATTTTAATCCTTAAAATCAACAATACATTCAAACAAGATGAAGAATAGAACCGAGTACATAGAATTTAGATGTGTTTGAACAATAAACAATGATAGATAGGAAATCTTACAACATATCCTCTACCACATCAGGAATCTATCAATCAAAGGAAAATTTTAATCCTTAAAATCAGTAATTACATTCAGACAAGATGAAGAATAGAATAGAGAACATAGAAGAAAAATCTGATGAAACAACTCATATGCGTCTTCAATAACAATACAATTTACACCTACATGCCCCTTCGACTTACAAACATAAATATATAGTCATAAACATTTCTTAAAACTTCCTCCGGTCTTGGGTCGAACCCCCCCCCCTCCTTCGAAATACCATTCATCTGATGTATTTATAATCAAAAAAGTCGACATGTCTTGCTGCTAGGGAACCTCCTTTCCAGTACCATGTGTCTTCTCTTGTCTTTCCTATTCCTTATGTCAGAAGGAAACTCTAGTCAGTATGGGCGTGAAGGAGAAACTTCCTTCTGTGGTACTCCAGGTTGACAATTTTCTGTCTCCTCGGCCAGACCCCCCCCATGCTTCCATTTAATTGGGAAGTCGATTGTTCAACCACCAATCCTTCTTTCATTAATTAATTTCTCCTTGGGATCATGACAAGGCCTTACACCTAGCTTACCTCCACGCACTGCTCTCAGATTGGGCCACCTATAAGAACGTGATTGCAGATGTTTTCAAGGGTGTTTTGGATCCACACCGCTTCGACCCCCATAATCCAAAACCAACTTCCATGTACCTCCTTATCTATACCGTGGTTTCGATTGTGGGACTGCTCTAAGATTTTATTAGTCGAGCACTTTCTTTCCCCACAATGAAGTGTGTTCATCGATCTTGTCACAATCCATGATCTGGGAATGCTCTGCTTTTGTGGCCACACACTACTCTTGGATTTGAGATCAATGGTCCATAATTACTTCAGGATTTTGGGCTTTGGGAGCTTTGTTCTGCTTTCTCATGCAATCCTCTGAAGTGTCGTATCTCCGAAGTGTTGAATCTGTCTGCACGTGGCCTCTTGTTTTGGACAACTAAGATTTACTTCGAGAGTTCAGGATATTCTTGCTTTAGTGTTTCACTCTGCAAACCTTCCGAAGTGCTAAATCTATGAAGTGAAATATCTGGTGCCACGTGTCCTCATTGATAGATGGTTCAGATGAACTCCAAGCATTCTGGATTTGGCCCTTTTCAATGTATATCTTTTACAATCCTCCGGAGTGCTATATCTCTGAAGTGAGAGATATTCTTCCACATGTCCTCTTGTTTTGGACGACCTATATTCACTTCGGGAGTTCGAGCTTCGAGAGCTTTAGGATGGAGGCATGAATATCTCCCGAAGTATTTCCTTCCAATTGACGTGGCAGCCTCTCGTTACTTTGGGACTTTGGGACTTCGACATCTCGGGGATTATGTCTGGTCGTTAATCGTTACGTGATTTTAAAACTCCGAATGCAAGGGAGCCACTAATCTATAATGCATGTGTGATCTCCACCGTTTAAAAATGAACCTACCTTTTTTCTTGTATTTCAAGCCCGAAATGGACTTCTTTGAATGTTGCATTTTCTCATAGTTTTTCCCTGCGCATACAACATACTTGACCGACCTGTCTTTATCCATCAAGAGAGAAAACATTTATAGGAAGGTATGTAGAAAAGGGAGAGACTTGATAGAGGAGCAGACACAAGTTTTCACAATAACTATATATGACCCATGACAAGTTTATGTTCTAACACATGTCGTGTCATTTCCAGTGATATGTGGAATGCCATGTGGTTCCTCACAATTAGGGATATATGAGCTTGTGAAGTTGGAAGCCCCAAAGAATGGTCAAGAAGCCCTATTTGGTTACACGTCAATGAATGAAAGGGTAAAGTGGTTGGAACAAAAAACTCTCTATAAGCCCTAAGTTTAAGGGAATAGGTTACCCAAAAAAAGTATAAATAACCCTCAAGGAGTCATTCATAAGTACACTCACACACTTACATTGAATATCTATCTTGTGAATTTATGGTATAGTATTGTGATCTTTTGGCTAATTGCGATGGAGAATTATGAGGAAGTGGAGCAAGAGAAGTGAGAGATTTTAGGGATTGTAGAGGAGAGCGGTAAAATATGAGGAAACCCTAATTAGGGTCATCCTCGCAGGTCAACTTATATCTGTCTAGCAAGGCATGATTATGGGTCAACTAGTGTCTATCTAGCGAGGCACTTGAGGATTTGAGAAGAATGCTGGTACCAGGGTGCTGAAGTTGAGGATTTCCCACGTTGGTATGAGATCAGATGTTGCAGGTACTCCAGAGTTAAGAGGTATGTTTTATATGTGTTTTTATGATTAGGTGATGGTACATGGTTGAGTTGTGGAGCATCCTTGAGGCATGTGTTTGGTATGTTGCTTGATAAATCGACACATGGTTTGAGGCATATACCTGAGGTAAATGCTCTGTGATGTTGGTACTTCTTGGTGATGTTTTGGGACTTTCTTTATGAGGCATATCATGAGTGACATGATATTTTGTTGAGGCATATCTTTGATGTATTGGTTGAGGTATATATCGATGATGTTGATACATATTTGAGACATATGGTTGGAACATATTTGAGGCACATGTTTGGCACATACTTGAGGCACATGGTTTGAGATACATGATTGGATGCATGTCTTGTTGATGTTGGAATAATAATTGTTGAGGCATAGCTAGGTTCTTGGTTTGGCACATAATTGAGGTGCATATTGGACACTTTATGTCCGCATAGTGCTTGAGGCACATCTTGGTGATATTGACATATTGGTGGAAGATTTGTGCATGGTTGGAACATGTCATGGTATAAGTGTTGATGGTTGATGTACATGGTTGGCACATGGTATGGTACAGGTGGTGGTGATACAGGTTTGGTGCATGGTTGATGCACTTGTTATGGTACATGGTTGATGGTACAGGTTAAGGTACAGGTTGATGCATGGTACAAGTTGGTACTTGGTTGAGACACATATATTATGAAGATATGTGGTGATCTTGGTACATTCTTGGTAGAGGCATATGTTGGCGATGTTGGAAATCTAGTTGAGAGGTGTCCTTGGTATATGATCCATGTGAGAGGATCTAGTTGAGTATTATTGATAGTGATAGATTGTACAAGTTGATTAGTGACAGTTTGGATACAATGATAGGTTGACATGTTACAGGTTGATGTGACAGTGATAGTGACAATGACAATGGTAGTGACAGTGGCAGTGATTGTGGTAGTAAAATTTGGTCTACATTTATATTTCAGGGCGACATGGAAGGGAAAGGAAATGATGTTGTAGCCTCCTTCTGGTTGGTGTCGAAGAATCAGGGAGTTGGAACTTCCTTCAGGTTGGATCCTGAGAACTAGGTGGATGTAGCCACCTTCCGGTTGGATCCAGAACCCAGGGGGTTTTAGCCTCCTTATGATTGGAGACAAAGAATTCATGGAGCTGTAGCTTCCTTTAGGTTTGAACGTATAAATAGGGGGTTATATCCTCCTTCCAGTTGCAACTAAAGAATTGGGAAGTTGGTGCTTCCTATGAATAAATTCTTGATATATATAAATATATATAATAAATCATTCCATGGTTTTCTCCCATTTGGGTTTCCACTCAAATACTGGTGTACTTTGTTCTTGATGTGATGTTGATGTGATAATGCTTCTGATTACATGCTTATGATGCAATCATAGATGATACATCGATGATAAAATGTTGAGAATTGTTGATAAAGTGAAAGAATATATATTGTGGTTAAATGTGGTATAAAGTGATCATATTGATTCACCCTCCCCCTCTCAGTATTCCAACACGTCTTGGAGTGAAGGATGCAACTTCAGGTAGAAAATATTATTTTATTGCATTGTACTTTGGGGGGATGGGTCCCCGGTTCCCATTAGGTTTTCCCTCTTTCCTGTTTTTTTTTAAGTGTTAATCCATTAGATTCATTGAAAAATTGGTACCTATCATGGCTTCTTTATAGGTCCCATTCTTCATTTACTCCCTTGTAGTTTTCAAGGGGGGTGTTGGAGATATTTTAGACTCATACCCACCTAATAGTTATTTTTCCTAAGTTTACTAGGTGGGAGTTCACTTTGATTTCTGTTAGTGAGTGTCCAGATGTCTCTATATCACTACTACGACACATTTGTCCATCCATATAGAGTATATAATGTGTATTATTCAATTCTCAAATTGAATCAATACAATTTATTATTTTTCTCTCATTGTCTTAAGCTTTGTGTGAATTTCGACTACCTAGGTTCTTTGTGCAGGTTTCATTAAAACTTCATGTAGAAAAAATTGTTTTTCAACCAACCATGATTGTAGAGGAATTGTCCAAAGCAATCCCCCCTTCATAATTATACATTAATTATATGACTTCTGCATTCCAAGATCATCCCTTAGATCGATCTTCAAGTATAAACATAAAACATACCATTATTGGTCTCTTATTTGGCCTATAACTTGACCTTTTAAGGTTGATACATATTCATAAAAAATCCATCAAAAAAAGATGAAATGATGTCAAAAAATGTTATAGAATATTTTCATCATTCTCTTCATAATTTTCTAGCACTAACTACCAAGATAACTATACCATGCTACCACTAGTTGTCACACATAAAGACATTTATAAAGGTCTACCTTACTTTGTAATAATCCATAAATGAGATAAAATAAAAAAATTGATATCAAATGAAATAAGATGTACTTCAATCCATAAATGATATGGAGTATTCATGTAGTTTCACATCCTTTATTTCCAACACTATTCAAACTGTATGATCTACCTGTAATCCTTCTTTTTAGAGAGCACCAAATTTAGAGCTTGAGCTCTCTATAGACATGAGAAAAATAATTGGATTTAAAAATAGTTTGAATTCTCTTTACCTATTGATATATAGGAATCAAACACAAATTTTACATTCTATTGTGTCCCCATCATCCAATTTATAACCACCATAGAGTCACCAGAAATATGAATATGCGAGATCTATTTAGCATTAGATAATTTTAATAACAATTTCAATGCAGGAAGATCAACATAGTTATTGGTCCCCTTCCAAAATAGAGGTGTATTTATTTATGATCTGGATTACATTGAGAAATAAATGAAGGAAAATATATGAAAAATAAACACACATAGATATTGCAAGAAACATAGTAATACAATTGAACTCAGATTCTGTTATAACCCTAAAATGCACCATACAGGTTTACCTGGCATCATGCCAACTCATGCCTCTTCCTAGACAAAGCCATGCTGAGTAACTCCTCAAAAAACCACTCAAAACAAGCAACCCGCGCCCTAACTTCTCACTGGGCGCGGGCATCCGCTTGCTGTCCTCTTACTGCACGCGGGT